>JAJEKV010000081.1:0-181626 GCA_021234155.1 Isoetes taiwanensis | reverse complement strand
GCAATTTTGAAGCACTCAAAATGGGCGGCTTAAGATATGATATACATCTTCGTTGATTTGCCTATCAGAAAAAGCGATTTGGTTAGCCTATTTACTTGCGCTTAAATAAAGAGGAAACCATTGGCCGTTAGCCTATTGCGGTGGTGGTTCTTGTGATAGTGAGGGACTACGGTGAACTGATCTTCATTTATTGGATTTCTGTCTGATGTGTTGGATCAACATCATGTTCGGGCGAGCATAAATATCATATGGAAATTGATGGATTGAGGAATTCCCTATACGTATGCATGACGTAAAGGAAAAAGTGGCATTTGGAATTGATATTAATTTAGAAAATAGAATTTTCTTAGTGAAATAAAATTGAATCAATAAAAGCTTTTGACAACGATATGCTCTACAATAATGTTTTATTCACAAACCTTTGAAACAAAATAAAATTGAATCAAATAAAAGCTTTAGACATTGATAATGCGACAATGACCGTTTATTCTAAACCATTGCATGAAAGACAACAACATCACGTTACTCTGCGGTAACAATGTTTGGGGTTTTCAAGAACTTAATGGCACTCATAAGGTTGCCTTTGGCTTTGGTTAACAAGTGAAGAGAATCGGCGGTTTGGTGATGTGGGAGTAGGTTTCTGTAACTTGATCGATGAAGGCGAGATCAAGGATAGAGGTTTTTGAAGCAAGCTTGCTTTCATTAGCATTTGCGCGTGTTATGACTCACGGCTATTTCTCTTTCACAATGGAAACCATTGTTTATCAATCCATATATGATTTTTGGATGCTCCATATGGCCTTTGTTTGGTACGGTCACGCGACTTCGGAAAGCGGCATGGGAATAATCACTTTGTTGTGTGCACAAGAAATCATTTGTTGATTGAAGCTAAGGCTGGTTACTATGAATAATCAATGGGCGGGAATATCCAAAGTTAAAGCAAACGAGAGGGCCTAAAACTCTAAACTCTTTTAGAATACGCAACAAATCTTAGAGCAGACAAAGTGAAGAAACAAAAGAGGGTTTTTTTCGACATTGCATTTGTAGAATAAAAAACCAATATCTTGTAAAAATACCATTATATTAGTGAAAAGAAACATTAAAAACAAATACCTTTGTAAAATGTGAGCAAACAATCCATCTACCGTGATAACCTTCCATGACAAACATCCACTCAGGCAACAAAAGATCAAGAGGGCAAGTACACATGCACATCGCATGCACATGCATCTGTGAGAATGCACAATGCAGAATACACATGCACATGCACATGCACATGCACGTGCACATGCACATGCATGCACATGCTGCGTGCACATGCGCACATGCATGCATACACATGCGGCGGTGTTCATGCAAACATGCGAGGAAGACAACAACCCCCGGATTGTTTCGATAGCCAGTGCTTGACCCAAAGGGGTGCACTCTAGAAATACTATTTTAGGTACACCTCAATGAATACAACAAAAGCGAAATCATAGAAAAACCATGTGGCATTATAAAAATAAAAAGTAACCCCCTGTTATTATGCTACATATTCTTGAATTCAAGCCTAGGCGCCCAAGCCTCTTGTTGCTTGCCTTTTTGGATTTTCTATGTTTATGCCGCCATGCCCAAACCATTTTGGCCATATGACCCTAGCATTGTTTTCCCCAATGATAGACATTCCTATATGAGTACTAGATGCGGATAGATATGTTTTTAGGGATGGTAGTTCTACAAATACAATTATGGTGCTTCTAGAAACATTAATTCGATTTATCTAGATGGAAACTTGGAATATAAGGGAAGATTGCCATCATTCTATGTACCCTTCGATTTAAGTTCACCAATCCACTTCACGTTATAATGGAAGAAACATTGAATTCAAACTACATGGAACTCCTTGGGAATGTTGATCGGTCCAACTTCCACTTCAAATTGAATTATTGAGGTTTTGACTGCCGATTTTGTATCGATGATATTGTTTTATTGGTTTATAAATTTGAGGGTGTTCAAGTTAAAAATGAAAGAAAGAAATAAAGCTGCTTGATCTGAAAATATCAAAACTTAATTCCAATCTCGATTCTTTGGTGGTTTTAAAAAATCTGTTTTTGTAGCAATTTAACATCTTGCAGCCTATTCGGGGACATGTTAAATCGTGAACCTTCAACTGTGGCTGGCCAAAATAATTTGACAAGTTTTCTTTTGCATCTTTATGCGGCGATTGAAAAACGTTATTCTTTTTACTTCACTGTGATTGTCGTAATAACATATACATCTAACATACTTGTTTTTCTTGAAGCCGTGCCTCTTGTTGATGGGCTTGAGATGGCAGCGATGGGACTTGGGTATCTAGTTTGATAGTCACGAGAATTAGTTTTGCTAAAACTTTTTTTTTTTTATTCTTTCTTGTTATCGGGAAGTGTAACCTACTTGTTGTGGCATGATTTCTTATCGTTCGATTTCGTGTAGCTGTAGGAGGCTGTATTCGACAAGGTTGTCCTTATCGCGGATCCTCGATCATTAGCCAAAGCGATGAGCCCAAGTAAATGCACATTTGAGCTCAAGCCATGGACTCCAAATCATTTTGCCTTCCACGGGATCTAGGCTCAAAACATGATCCATAACTATACAACAACAAAAGACATCCCTTCATATTTTTAAACATCTTTACTTGGCTTGCAACTTCCATGTATTCCATCTTTGTTAAATTCTTAGCAACCTTCTTCACTTTAAAAATTCTTCCTTCATACCTAAAACAAAATTCACATGCAAAACAACTCATAATTCTTCCTCTTCTTAGATCAAACCGGTTGACAATGCTAAACTATGCTAATGTGAGCGGACAATGTTAGAACTAATATGAATAAGGTAAAATTGTTTAATTTGGTAAAGAAATGTGGATTATATAATTGTTTAATAGCGATATGGAATGTACATTCAACCCGGGATGTTCTTAACTGACGTTTGGGATAGGAATTATAAAAAGCCTTAAACATTTTAACCTAAACCTATTTTTGTATGTAAGGGCCATAATTTCTGCCTTGTCCAAGTGGATCACATGCATGCGTGGTTTCGCGGGCTTCATTTAATCTACATGGAGATATTATTTTCTTTTCCAAATAAAACTTTGCTCATGCACAATAGTTCTATATTGAAAAGCTCTTACGGTATATGGATCTATAGGCATTGATGAAAAAAATGTCATAAAATGAAAGTTTCACGTAAAGATTTATCGTTGTGAGACAATAAGAAAATCCTTTGCAACTCCTTGGCGTTGGAGGGCTTGATTATAACATCTTCTATAAGAAGGCCTATTTGTATGTTTCTAATAAGAAAAAACTCACTTTGGTCAAACATTTTCTATAATAAGGCGAGACTACATGTTTCTACTATCTTGGGGCTTATCTCTAGTATTGTTTCTTTGCATGGAATACTTTTCTTTGAGATGTTATATTTTTATTTCTTTCTAATGTGATAGATTCCAATTTTCTTTTGGACGACAAAATCATTCTTTCTTCTTTATATGTCATTAATACATTTTAATATTTATTAGACGAGGAAGCCCCCTCTACTTCTGGACCGATCTTTGCTTCTAGACGATGCTTTTAGATCTTCTTTGCTTTTGAATTCATGACTATTGAGGTAGGAAAGGTATTAGGATTAAAACAAATTCTTGCCGGGCAAGTGGGGCTGATACAATGCCCTTATACATAATGTTTCATTCCTCTACAAAACACTGCTCCTCGGATGTTTGAAGGTCTCCATTACAAAAATAGATGGGGGTCTTCAAGGAGTTCTCTCATTTCTATGCTAACAAAACATGTATTTCCATTCTCTACTCTAGTATCCTTATGCTTCTTCCATGCCAAGCACGAAAGATTTCTTGAGGCCAATTTCCATAAAAGCCATGGTATCAAGTATTCTATTGTCTAGAAGTAACCAATTTGAATTGATTGTCAAAATATGACTTTTGAACTATGATTTAAGCCACTTCACCCTCAGGCCATGGAGCAACCCTCCGTCGTAGCACCTTTTTATTTTATTCTTTTATGTTACTGCGGGTTTATCTTGGTTCATCACATGTAGTGCTTTTACATTGGTATAGGCAATCTTGTTGAATAGGGAGGCAAAATAATTACCCGTAAATGCTGCCATGTCACATTTTTTATTTGCCCATTACAATGATTACCAAATGGCAAAATTCATGAAAATGTGCCATTTGTTTTACCGTTGTCCCTATTTTTAGTAGTGTAAAAAGAGCAATATGTAGCACAATATGAAGTATGCATTTTTTTATATGGTTTTTATAGTTTGATTTGATGGCATTATTATATTATATGGTCTTAATTGGTACATCTAGAAGGTGCACATTTTTGCATCGGTTTGTACAATTTTCTTATCCTTCTTCAAAGATAAAGGAGCTTCTTGAAGCCCTCTTTTTTATTGAAAGAGATCAAAGGGTTTACAATGAAAACCCTCTTTTTTATTAAAAAAGAATTATATGCATAGGGTTTTGAGAATCAACCGTGGGCTTGAGAGGACTATAAGCGTGAGGTTATGGGCGAGCATCGGTTTCTTCTAAATTACCAAAGCGTTAAGGCTATGAGGAAAGGATCAATCCTTCCACAAAGGGCTGGCGTGCATGGAGACCCATGTGATATGAGTTGGATAAATGTATTATTTTCTTGAGGCGCCAGAACACCCACTAGTACTTGCAAGGATTGTTTGCTAGTCGTTTTGAATTGATTTAATGCTTGCATTTCAAATGCTCTTCCATCATAAAAAGCGTCAATAAGTAAACATGGATTATCCTAGATTTAGCTTATTCCAACTTTTGCAATGTTGTCAATCATGCCGATTTCCTGGTCATGGGCATTTCTTGTGTTCATGTTGAGTGTAGACAAATTGACATATGTAATGGTAGTTTTTGAAAAGAAATTAGTTTTTTAAGAACACATGCATATACAACTATATATTTAAGTTTTCTTGTTTCTAGACATACCCGGATTACCCATTTTAGTCATGAGCAAATTGTAGCACACAATAATCAAAGCGATGGTAGGATGATGATGATAAAGAGTTAGCGGATCAACTTGAAAATATTCTTTAACAATGTCTGAAGCTCCTTTTTCTTGGATCTCAAAAGGTGAATGATTTTCACCGTTTATCAATATCTTGCCCCCCATATTCCATGGTATCTTGCCCTTGTAACCATTGTTTATTCAACACCCCATTAGAGGGGATATTTTTTAAGAGATAAGGCAAAAATAGGGAAATTGCTCCGCAGTTAACTACTGTAATAAAGGCAGTGGATCGAACAGACTCCACCTTAAATGATCAGGAGAAAATAGATGAAACAACCCTTGGTTGAAAGGCCCCATCAGCTATAACAGGGAACGACGCCACCCGAGGTGGCGCGAGCGGAATTCACCGGTATCCGCCGCAACCGCATTGAACTTGTTCGACCGCGAAGATCTGATCTTAGGTCTGCTCCAATCGGACCACAACACCTGATTGGTCCGAACATGACCCATAACCCAAAGGCTTGGTACGCTCACGATGCAAAGTGTAGATGACACATTCTTCTGCAAACTCATCAACTGATACAGAAAGTAAAGAAAAGCACCACAGTGCTCGATTTACCACCATAGGACCAACTAGAAGAGATGTCCGCAAGTCAAGCTTCTTTCAGCAAGACGGCTCTCTCTAGCCACCAATACTGGTGTTGCATGGAACAATATTTATTGATATGGTCAAGTAAAGAAAGCCATCTATTATGTCTAATGTATGATATTATCAAAGAGAGCTAAAAATAAACCTTGACCTTTATTTAGAAGCAAAAGGCAAAAAGCGGTATTATTTACCTATAAATAAAGGACAACTTTGAGATGTGATATCTCCGCGACCACAACTCAGAAATCGGCGATCCTTACCGTTTTGGAAAGCCCTTGAAGTCTAGTTTCAGATTGGGCTTGCTTTGTCCATAGATTCTTTACGATTTGAAAGTTATGCCTAGAAAAGGTGCATAGGGGTCTGAGTTGATCGCACAATAGATGCCGCTTCTTCTATGTTGCTGATGTGCCTAGCCTTACCTTCTAGTATCTTTTCTTGTTCCTTGCTTGATCATATCATTAGAAGGAGTTCATGTAACACCAGTGGTTGGTGGCTAGAGAGAGCTTGTCTTGCGGAGTAGCTTGACTTGGTGACATCTCTTCTAGTTGGTCCAGTTGGGTGGTAAATCGAGTACCTGTGGTGCTTTACTTTCTAATAAGTTGATGAGTTTGCCGGAAGAATGTGTCATTCACAACACTATCATATATTCTACTAATTTGTAGGGACTAAGCAATCTACAACAAGCTTGTGAGATCAAACTGTTTAAGAATCTTTCATTAAGTTTAGAATCAGTTACCTCTTGCCCTAAATCTATACAGAGAAGCAGGAATGGAAGAAGCAGCAATGGCTCCTTGAGGCAAGACCCAGATAAGTACAGAATTCTCCATTATTATTTTATATATGTGAATTTATGTATGTGAATCCTCCTTCATACATCATCTAGGATTAAAAATGGTGTTATAAATTGGTCAAATGTTATTGTGCAACCTCTTGTACATGAAGCTTTTTGGATTTTAAATATGAACTGTGCCTTTGCTCTTGCTAATAAAGCTCTTTTGGATTTTATATATGGAACTGATTACATTGAGAATCTTCAAGAACCTAAATATCAATTCACATGGTATTTCCTACTACAAGCACATATATTCGCAAAATAGCTGCAATTATTTGAAAGATATGATTGGTTCAAGTCCCATGCCATAAGTATATTGTTCTACTATTACATGCATAAATTGCATCTTTCTGCGTTCTAGTTTGGAGGTATTGCTTTTATTCCCTAGTTTTTCATCTAATGGAATCATTAAAATTCCCAATGGTTCACCATCCACTATCACCATGTGTTGTCGATATCATTGTTTTGTTGTTGTAATGTAATCCTTTTGGCCTCGAAGGGGCTCGAATTTTTTAAGCCATAACGATAATATAACAATACATAACATGAACCATTACATCCAACACTTAGAAATTAAATTCCCAAACCCCTTGGTTTGAGTGCATATTCACATCGGTGGGTTCCCAAAAATCACCTGTCCTGGGATCACCAGCCCACCCACAGGGAGGCAACAGGCATTTGATCCTGTGGCCAACTGGCTGAAGAAAACTTGCGACAAGAACCGATCAACGCGATCACCGGTCATCAGCCCGGGAGGCCGCCGCCGACAACAGCGGGGAGGCGGGTTCAGAAGGTATCGCCGAGAGGATCGATGAGCGCCCGCCGACGCACGGTCGAGAATTTGACGGCCCCTGGACGATGGACCTAGAATCGACTGGCTGAGATCGAACAGAAGATCTGGTCACAGAAGGACAATGAATATTTGAACAAGGCAACAATGAGGCTAGCCTTTTGAATACCGGCCTACCAATTGGCGTCATCCTTCCGCCTTAGCTCATTCCTCAGGACCTTCGATCCAGTCAAGGAAGTCCTTTCGGGTATCTGCGCGGTTTGTTGGTTTCATCCTGACTTAGAATCACATCACCGAGAGCAGCTGAGGAAGCCGCCTCCCTCCCCAGCACTCCAGCCCGGTCACGACGCGGCGATGTCTGCCCGGTTGGGAGTTCGCTATTTTAGGCGAGCCAAGATCGATCGCCCTTACCCGCTTTCCTCTTCTCGCCAGCACTCTTATTTCTCTTGAACCCACCCTCCCCCTTCTTTGTTTTTAGTATTTTTATCGCGGCACGCCACAGAATCACTCCCTCCACTGGGAGGTTTGTTTTGTCTTGTTGTTTTATTGGTGATGTGCGTACAAAGCTAGCGAGCCAAGATCCTGCTTTTGGCTTCTCCATTCGTGGGTTTTGGGAGCCGATTTTTATGCCTTACGCTTGTTCAAGCCTCGTCAAGGCTTATCACTAGGGTTTTCCTCGAAAACCCGAAGGGCGGGTTTTTAATCCCCGATGATAAGCTTTCAAGGTGTACACTAGTCCAATCTCTATTAGCATTGTATTTTGTCAGTCAAATGATATAATTGATTTTCCCTTTATTTTTTGTGGGTAGTTCGTGATGTGTGCGACTACCCATTATCCACCATTGTAGAAACTCACGAGATGAATGACATGTACAAAATTAATACCATTATGTACATTCCTCAAACCTTAATAGTATTTTGCAAAACCTCAATATACAAAGATACAAAAACTTGCCCCAAAAAATAAGGATTGCTATGTATGCGGCCTAGATCAAGGAATAAAGGGCAAATATGCCCATCCGACTCGGTGTCCAAAAAAACCCTGCGGTGAATATGCACCCAAACCAAAGGGCTTCGGGGAATTTAATTTTTAAGTGTTGGATGTAATGGTTCAATGTTATGTATGTTATATGGTGGTCGTTATATTATAATAGAATAGAATAGAATAGAATAGAATACATTATTGTCCCTTGTGCCCCGAGGCCCGTGGACTTATGTAACATGAGCGAGCTCTCGATGGGTGCTACTAGCACATCATGCTGGTTTCTATTGTAGCCTTTTTGAAGGCTTCACTTTTCATAATAAGGCACCGCTTTGGATCGGCTTCAAAGGCCGTTTGCAGATCGTCATTATCAATCAGCTTTGAGTTGAGCATTTTGGGCAGGTATGGTGCGCCTCTGGCCGGTTCATAACAAAAGCCCTTTTGCTTTATGTGCCTTCCCGGTCTTCGTCATTTTCGTATTGCGTCGCAGATCCCTCATTGTTTGTCCTTGCCATCATGGTGTATCTGGGTGACCCCATCTTACGTTTACGTACTTGTTCACGATGTCTTCATATATTAGACACTCATTTAAGCGTATGAATTTTTTGTCTTCCTTCCCCTCATCCGCAGTTCTGCATATCAGATCATCTTCTCTATTCTCGCCATCTGTCCTTTTTCAATTCTTAGGTCATGGCTTCCCATTCTGAATCTTGCTAGGATATCTTCACGGCTTTTCCTAGTATAATATCTGGATACATCTGCTTGTCCTATCTGCATTACGGGTTGAAGACACTTCAAATGGTGAAGGCAAATTAGACATTGTAAACAACGCCCATGTTGAGCTATCTCTGGGCACGTCGGCATGTTCAACACGACTGGCCATCGCTAGCATGCAAAAGCAAGACCAATCAAGTTCTCTCTTTTTTATATGTATTGTGACCTTTAAGGATAGTTCATTTGCATCAAATGTACGTGTAATAAATGCATTTCCCACAGAGGGCAGTTTATACAACAAATATTGGATCCACTATCTTGACTCAAGGAAACTGTAAAGGCATATGACTTTGAAGGCCTTCACTATGGTCTCCAACCAATATTGGATCCACTGTCTTGACTCATAGAAGCTGTGAAGGCATATAAATATTAAGGTAATGTACTTTAGCTTAAATTTGTCATCGAAGTCAAATTGATTTAGATTTCAAAAGTAATCGCACATGCAAATATTGCCAATAGAAATTTGAGCAAGATATTGCGTAATCAAGCAAAGGTATCCATTGATTACATAGAATATGATACTTTGATGCTGAGTAAGGATATGAACAATATACACTATGAAATTGCATTCAAACCCTCAATACAGAAAGTTATAAAGTCAATATAAAATTAAGCACTTTATCAGGTGGTCGTTGTTTTGTTATGGTGTAGATAACGCCCGGCCTCGAGGGGTTATTGAGAAAATTTGAGGGCCATGTGGCCATGGCCAAATGGCGAGGGTGTCGCGGCAAGAACGCCTCGGGTTCGAGGGTTTGCAAGAGAGAGGGCGAGAAGGCATCCGCCAAAGATGAAAAGTGGTGTAACACCTTAATAGAAGCAGGGCACGGGACTGGGAGCAAGGCGTAGTTTTTTTCGGGTGGCTCGAAATGCAAGCAGAGAGGAGTTTTTCTTCGAGGAATGGAAGCAGAGGCCGAAATGGAGGTGGTATTGTTTTTCGCGGGCGGAGGTGGCTATGGCGAGTTTTCTTGGCTCTATTTTGAAGCAAAATCGTGAGTTTAGAGCCCGTTGGCGCTAAACTCCATTCTCGTGAGAAGCACTCAATAAAGTGAAATGAAACCTATTCCCGCAAAGTTTCAATGAAGCAAAATCAACATCTCAGAATGAGGGTCTAGAAATCTTTGAAAAATGTGGTGCGTAGTCTCGAAACGGGTTTGTAATCTGCGAAAAAAATTATAGAGAAGCCGGTGGAAATCCCTAGGGTGTTATGGCATTGTCCATAGATTATCCTAGGCTGTTATAGAAGATCTACGTAATTTTTCAACCGCAGCATGTTATTATTCGGCGGTAAATCAAAAACCAACGGTCCATTAAATCCGAACAAACCTCGCGAACCGTATGCGTAAGGATAATATACATTCCATACCTCCTTGTCCAAAATCATTTACCTATTTTTAGTGCAGGTTATAGTACAATTGTGTGCATTTGTTTTTTACTGATTCCAATCCAATGGTAAATGCGGTCTATCTATTCATAAATCTTCAAGTCTTCAATGTAAATTTTGATAAATTCACCAAAGATTGAATGTATAGCTTCAAGGTGTTTGTGAGGACATTCCATGCATGACCGGTGGGGTCCCGCCGACCCGTTGGTTTACGGAGTTAACCCATGTAATCGTCCAACAAACACCTTGAGCGCTTTTTCGACATTGTGGTGGCTATGGTGTTGGTGTGAGAGATCCTAGCTACTAGAAGCGTCTTACGCTCTCGCCCATCTTACGCCTCTTCGACCGGTTTCTAGGTTAAAGATCGGCCTGGTTCCTCGGTTAAAGATCTTGAGGCTTTATGCGTGGTTTGTGCGTAGCTAAGATTTTCGTTTGCATCCTTTTCATGAAAGGAGATTAAACTGTGGCTTGCAAAACTCCACCAGATCTTACCTGCAAACAAAAATCCAGTGAGGCAGGCAGCAAACCTTTTCTAAAAGGTAGAGACATCTATTGAAGACGCAAAGCCTATTCAATCCCTGACTTTGTAATGCCAATAGACAACAACCAGTATACCAGCCCCAGTGTACATGGAAGCCAATTTTTACTAGCGCATACTCACACAATTATTGTGGAGCTTATCCTGCTGCCTTATGGCAGACAAAATGGAGGACACGTATAAGCACAAGTTCTACCACGTCAGAGATCATCATCGTATAACCCCAGTAACCAACACCCAAAGCTAAACATACACTGGCCAGGATTGAACCCCTGACAAAGTGCACATTTATTTTGGCATTACTAGGCCTATACCAACTCACCACACATCCGTTGGGCAAAACTTTAGCCATACATGCATACTTTGTAGGCGGGATAGAATCCCGCCCGAAGTGGGAAAATTTTAGACAACAACAAAGATACCAGCCCTGTGTACATGGAAGCCAATTTTACTGCGATACTCACACAATTATTGTGGAGCTTATCCTGCCTATTTATGGCGGAGACAAAGTGGAGGACACGATATAGGCACAAGTTCTACCACGCCGGGGATCATCATCGGATAACCCAGTGAATCAACACCTGCTAAACATACACCGCCGTGATTGAACCCCGACCAAGTGCACATTTATTTTGGCATTACTAGGCCTATACCAACTCACCACACATCCATTGGGCAAAACTTTTAGCCATACATGCACACTTTGTAGGCGGGATAGAATCCCGCCTCAGAAGTGGGGAAATTTTTAGGCAACAACCAAAGATACCCGGCCCGGTGTACATGGAAGCCAATTTTACCTGGTGCATACTCACACAATTATTGTGGAGCTTATCCGCCGCCATATGGCGGAACAAAGTGGAGGACACGATATAGGCACAAGTTCTACCACGCTTGGGATCATGGCCGATAACCCCAAGAATCAACTCCCAAAGCTAAACATACACCGCCGGGTTTGAACCCCGACCAAGTGCACATTTATTTTGGCATTACTAACTCACACACATCCGTTGGGCAAATACTTTTAGCCATACATGCACACTTTGTAGGGGGATAGAATCCCTCGTGAAGAAGGGGGAATTTTTTAGGCAACAACCAAGATACCGGTGTACATGGAACCGGGTGCATACTCATTATTGTGGAGCTTATCCGCTGCCATATGGCGAATAAAGTGGACACGATAGACACAAGTTCTACCACGTCGGGGATCATGGTCAGATAACCCGAAGAACCAACTCCCAAAGCTAAACATACTGGCGGCGTGGTTTGAACCCCGACCAAGTGCACATTTATTTTGGCATTACTAGGCCTATACCAACTCACCACACATCCGTTGGGCAAAACTTTAGCCATACATGCACACTTTGTAGGCGGGATAGAATCCCCGCCGGGAAGTCGAGGGGATTTTAGGCAACAACCAATTATACCGGCCCGTGTACATGGAAGCCAATTTTTACCGGGTGCATACTCATTATTGTGGAGTTTTATCCTGGCCGCCATATGGCGAGACAAAGTGGAGGACATTATAGACACAAGTTCTACCACGTCGGGGGATCATGGCAGATAACCTCAAGAACCAACTCCCAAAGCTAAACATGCGGCGGGGTTTGAACCCCCGACTAAATGCACATTTATTTTGGCATTACTAGGCCTATACCAACTCACCACACATCCGTTGGGCTCCTCTTTTTCTTGCTTAACTTCATGCAATACTAGCCATTTTACGAGGTGAAGAAGCTATAATTCAAGCTATGGCTGCCTTTCTCAAAACGGGGGCCCCATCTTTGGTCCTAACAGATAAAGAAGCCACAATCATTTTTTACAGTCAAAAATCTATGATCTATGGATTCAAGCCACCAGATTCAAGCTCGCCCTCGCCTTGGTCTTAACAGGTCGATTGAAGCTTGCTCTAGGGTCGATTCAGGCTTGGCTCTACCAGTAACAGAGGATTGTTGACTGGCAAGAAACAAAGGATGGCAAGAAACAGAGGATTAACCGGCTAGAAACCGGAGATGCGGAATGGTAGACTCAACTACCATTCTGCAACGGAATTGTCTGCCACGTGGCAGTACGAAATTAACCCAAGGCAAACAATAGTGACCCAAATACCATATTGTATTTGAAGATTGTTAATTGAATGCACAGCCAATGGTCAACCCCATACTCTTGCTTTTTGGGATTACAATTTACTTCTTCTGTCTTTCTTCTCCTTTTGCATGCTTTTCGCATAGATTTAATATTGTGGACGAGGTTACACACACGAACAAAAAAGGGAATTAAAGGCCACCATTAAAGACCATAAGTATATGGAAATGCTTCATTTACTTTATTTCAAAGATAGAGAGAACATCAAAGAGCATACGTATATGGCAATGCTTCCTTACTTTATTTCAAAGATAGAGACACATGCCATTCCCATTGGCAGAATGTATTGTTGGGATAAAAGAATCGCCATTCCCTTGGCAAATGTGGTTATGTGAGTATCCTACATGTGCCATTTGGGCAGTACTAATCTTGTGACGCTATTCCTCTTTTCTCGTCAGGATAAGCATTTCTATTACCTGGATATGATTGTAAAGTTGGTATTCTTGGTCCAACTGGAAATGAACAATATCAGTTGGTTCCTCGTTCATAGAAATTTCTATGTTTCTGCGCAAAATTATTGCAAATCCAAGTCAGAGTGAAGAATGCATGGATTGAAATGGGTGCACCAAATGCTGCTAGATGTTAAACTAATACTTACGTGTTGGAATTAGTAGTCAAGAAAGTAAAGGGAAAATGGAGCTGCTTAAGCAGATGGTTCTGAAGGGTAAATCCGGCAGTCCGATTGTCCTTACTTTGGGCATTCTTCTGATTGTGCTTTATCAGGGCAAATTGCGATGCAAGCTATAAATCTCATGTTAGAACAAATGATATTAATTTGTTCTTCTCAAGAAAGCGTTGAAAATATACCTGCTCAGAAAGGGCACAAAACTCCCTGTTTTTTTCTTCTAGTCTTTGCATGCAATAACATCTTTCCTCCTGCGACACCATTTTCAGAGATAATTTAGTATTTTTTTCCAGTAATGAAGATCCGTAGATAAAAATTTACACCTGAAGTAAGAGATTAGAAGGATCAACTCCTTGATATGATTCTTTAACCAAGCTGGTCATCCACACATACCACCAGACATTTAGAAGCGGAAAAAGATCGGTTGATAGATAAAAGAATGCGCAATTCTTTAAAAAATCGATGAAACTAACATAATCTGAGCTCCTCTTGGTCTCTTGGGTGCAAGATTCATCTTCTTTTTCATGTTCTCGCACCATAATTTTCTGTTATTAGCCGGTTTAGCGAATCGGACAATCAGACCTAGATTTGCAAGTAAGAAAATGAATAAAGCAACAATGCCTCCAAATCAGCAATCTATAAACAGACGCATACCTACGGCCTCAAAAACATTCACCACATCATAAATTCTTCGCATAGAAGTATCACTCTCGTCCTGAAGGCAAAATAACGTTACTACAATAAAACTGGGAACAAAAAAAAACAGAGAAGGCTCACAATTCTTACTCCAATCTCATCTTTAATTTCTTTGGCTATCTGAATTGGTACAAAGCGACAGAGTTAGCAACAATCCCCTTTATCGAGTAAACAGAATAAGGATTCAATCATTTGGGCAAAGGACAAACATGTAATAAGCTGCAAGGAAAACCGTTTGTATCTTTCAATTTTTTCCAGAGTATTGCCGCCAAGCGTTTCAAAGGATTATGCCTCAATCTTACCCTTCTTGTTCTAGATTTGAGCTTGATAGATTTACGTGAGCTTTCTGCTGCATGATTCTTGGAAATGTTGCTATAATATCACAGATCAATCAGAAATCAACACGAATTATTATTGAGTCTAAAAACAACCGGTATGAACCAAAAAAGATGAAGAACAAGAAGACAATTCAAGTTGAAAATTCTGTCATAAAGATTGTGTTTACCTATCAAAATTCTGTGCCGGAGCTGTGGGCGTCGACGGAGCAAGGGTCAATTCTGTGGGTTGAGGATCTTTTGAAGAATTATGCATACCCGCCATAGCCAACTTCTTGAAATTTGCGTTTAGCAGTACGCTTAATGTAGATCTAAAAACAGACAGCTAGCCTAGTATACGGAGAAATGGGTTGGATTGGATTAATAAAAACTTTTATAATAACCACTCGGTAATTTCAAACTAGAAAGGGTGTTTTTCTGGTAGGGAATCCAGCCGGTTTCACCTATGACAACACAAGTAAGTTACCTACTATAAACAGTAATAAAGTAATCATTCCATATTACTGCCTTGATTTAAAGCAGCTGCCTTACGTCATGGTGGCTCATGATAGTCTTATCTTGGTTTCGGGGATCCCGGAGGTGAAAATACCTGCCTCCGGTATTACTGCTATCTCTCGATAGAACGCGTTCTAGGCCCCTCTGTTTCATCGTACTGACACACGTGAGGGGCCCTGCGCCAATCTCGGTCGTCCGCTCCCGTCAAACACCCGGACCGTCTATGGTGTTCCCCGCCTCCAGTATCACCATAAAAGTACATGGTGATCCCGCCATCTGGAATCACCAACATGTGATCCCGGCCTCCGGGATCTCCTTGCCGTGATGGATAATGCTCCCGAAATCAACTGTGGTAACCTCGATGCCCGGGATCCCCGCATCCGGCGGATGTGATTCCCTCCTCCAGGATTGCCAACGCACGGCCGATATCGGCCCCTCGATATAGGCCAAGTTATTCCCGCCTTCGGGATCACCACTATGGCCGATCGCGGGGGGCCAAGAATATGCTGCCCTCCGGGATCCCCGGCGAGGATATTTCGGTGAGGCAGTCCTTCGGGATCACCTATGCTACAGTATAGTTGGACCGTCCACTTGGTGAAATCGAAGCCCCTCGTTTGAGTTAACGCCGGACGGCGAGTGAAGACCAGGGTCTTCTATTCTGATCTCTTTGCAAAATCCCCTGTGACACTCTGCTAGGATTTGTCTGTTTGATTCAAGGGTCCTCACAAAGGGCTGTCTTGCAGACGATCCCGAACCCAGACCCTAAACACCATGGTACTGCAAAATCTCAAACCTAGACGTGAATCCATTAATCTACCAGTCAAACTACTAATGGCAAGCAGTTTCTATACATGTGCATGGCCTTCTATAGAGGGTAGCCATTCTATTGGAGGATTCTTATGGGGATGAAATGAGATCTCAAATTGCCTCTAATGGTAGGTAACCACCATGCCATGGGAGTGTAAAATTGGAATGCAGCCATGCATGTGCATGCAACGGCCTATTGACGTCTATACAAAGAGTGCCCTTGTGGCTAGGCCTCCTGTCCGCTGTCAAACGCAACAAATGCTTCTGCAAGCGAAATGGGCCATGCACAAATTCCTATTTGTTGTCCTTGTCCTTCTCCTCTATGGCGTTATTCAAGCTCGACATCCAAGGACTGAGATAGAGAGTGAGGGAGGTAGACTAGAGAGATGGAATAGGGAAGAGTTCCTGGGCTAGAAAAGTCTGGATTCAACGCAGATCAAATTGTCGTTGAGTCTAATGGATTGGTCTCCCCTGTGTTCCAGAGCGTCAATTTCTTGAGGGCCATTGTGAGAGGTTTCGGAATCATAGGTGTCATTACTGCACCCATTAGCCAAAGAAGTCAATTTCGTGTAAGGGAGGGCAATGTGTAGCCATACCTCGCAGACATGCATTTTGGTTTTACAATGACCAAGAAGAGCGGGGAGAAATACTTGGCATTGGTTTCTCCGACATCGGCTGGAATTCTAAGGCGAGGGATGCCACCCTGTCAATGTTATCTTCTTCTTTCATTGCCAGCTCGATCCTATAGTAATAAATTACGAACACATGTTGTTCTTGGATGCAGGACTCTGACCTCTTCAATGTCGCCACTGCCTTCAGCCCGCATGCTTTACCTCAAGCGTGGGACATCTCTGAGCAAAGTGTGCGGGAGTTGGTCGAGAGGCAACAAAACCAAACTAGAATTATCAAGGTCTCTAGACAGGATATGTAGCCACAAAGATCTATCTTGAACATAGGTGCCACCCACCTTATTCACTAGCTCGCGGCAGGCTTCCCAGAGTTCAGAGTAAGAAATGGCGGAGAGCTCCACGAGGTGAACAACAGGAGGATGTCCTTCTTGGCACATTTGCGTATGGCAGCACGTTATCTAGGCTTAGAAGGGGTGAGCATATTGCTTTAGGGACGGAGGGTAGAGGGGGTGCTAAGCCATGTTACCTTAGTTGTTTGGTTTATCTTATGCATGTGTTTTTGTTCATGACGTTAGAGAGCCATGTTTTACAGGATATGCAGCCACAAAGGTCCATATTGAACCTACGTGCTATCCACCTTGTTCACCAGCTCCGGGCAGGCTTCCCATAGGTCAGAGTGAGAAACGACAGAGATCCCCATGACGTGAACAGTGGAAGGATGCCCTTTTTTGCACATTTGCATATGGCAACACACTATCTGCGCTTAGAAGGGGTGAGCATGTTGCTTTAGGGACGGAGCGTAGAGGGGGTGCTAAGCCATGTTTCCTGAGTTGTTTGGTTTGACTTACATGTGCTTTCTTCTTCATGTTGTCAAAGAGCCATGTTTGCACCAAACTACGTCCATAATGGTGACAAAATCGTTTACATCATCCAAGGATCCACGGGGCTAGAGGTCATTTCGAGCAATGGGAAAAGGGTCGCCGAAGGGAAACTGAGGCAGGGAGACTGTGCATTGATCCCTAGATCCCATCCTCATGTGTTGCTCGCCGATGAAGTGAGGCAGGGAGACCTTGCATTGATCCCTAGATCCCATACTCATGTGTTGCTCGCCGAGGAGGAGGGGTTCTACTCGTTTGAAGGGATCAATAATGATCAATAAACCAACACTGCACTTTCATTGATTGTTCAAACTTGCACGTTGCCTCCCTTCTCACTTTCTCCATTCATTTGTTTTTGTCTTCTCCTAATGTCGAATATACAGCCTACGACGTCCTTTCTTGTTGTAGGCAATTTCGTGCATGCATGCATTCCCAGAGATGTCTTGTTGAGCGTGCTCGGAGCAAGCACAGAGGTGGCTGAGGAGCTATCATCTCGTTGCCCAAGCGATTCAATTATTTTTCCAGCTAGGGAGAGGAGAAGCTCTGTATAGCTTTTCTATATGCTTCATTCTTCCTCTCCATCACCATTTGTAATGTGGTGGTGTGCCTATCGAAGTACACAACATGTTGTCGAGCATGAAAAATATATGACTTACATATGATGATGTCCAATGGAAAGAATATTTGACATCATGTTCTTGCGTTCATGTAGTCTTTGTCTTTACTTTGCTTTGTCGTGGTTTTCTCTGCATAAGTTGCAACAACATTTAAAGGGCATGTTAAGTATTCACGTGAAATCCATATGAAACCTAGCTTAAAAGTAAGCATCAACAATCGAGCAGCTTACCCATACTCATTGGCTCAATAAACGTTTGAAGCTTACGTGACAAAAAAGAAATGTTTGAGGGTCGTTAGAGTTGTTTTTTAGATAACTTAATGAAAAGATTGTAATTTGAAGATTCCAACTTTGCTTCCATTGAGAAGATCGCACTCTCATCTATAGATTTTGTTGCATGCAATTTTTTGCATCAGTTATAGAACAAAACAAAAAAAAAGGGGGGAAGAAATCTAGATTGTTGTTTTAGCAATCAAACATCATATTTTTACATGCATTTTTTGGTAATTTTGTTTATTTCTGAGTCTCAAACGTAGAAGACATGAACTCATTAATCTACCAGTCAAACTACTGATGGCAAGCAATTTATGTACATGTGTGCAGCCTTTGTAGGTGACTAACATGCTATGGGGGTGTGAAATTGGATTGGCGGCTAGGCCTCTTGTCCTCCGCCAAAGGCAACGTACGATTCTGCAAGCGAAATGGCCATGCACAAATTCCTAATTGCCGTTCTTGTCCTTCTTCTCTAAGGCATTATCCAAGCTCGACAGCCAAGGACTGAGATAGAGAGTGAGGGAGGTAGACTACAGAGAAAGAATATGGAAGAGTCCTCAATGCTAGAAAAGTTTGGATTCAATGCAGATCGAATTGCCGTTGACTCTAATGGATTGGTCTCCTTTATGTTCCAGTGTCGGTTGCTTGAGGACCATCGTGATAGGTTATGGAATCATAGGTGTCATCATTGCTCAGAGAAGTCAATTCTGTGACGTTCCCCTAAAATATATGATGTAAATATGTATATTTTAGGCCACATTACCATATAAGCCTACCTTACTAGCCTTGTATACCTTAGTGTGTCGAAGGGAACATGGCTAAGTCATCATACATAACTTAGCTAACCGTAGGTATGGAACTATTTCCACATGGTTCCATCCTATTGGCAACCTGCCACATGGATGCACTCTATTGGAGCCACATGGCATGACATGGCAACCCGAACCTACTAATGGCCAAACCCTAACCCTATGCCATTCTTCTTCTTCAACCGTCCTAGAACCCTGTTCGCGCTCAAAACTCCATTCGAGAATCGTCTACTGCAACGTAGCATAGCATAGCATAGCATAGCATAGCATAGCATAGCACAACAGCTCTAGGAGCATGTGCACATTAGCTACCTCAAACCACTCGCAGAGCGATGGAGATGCCAGGAGCAGGTGGAAGATCCTCTAGAGTAGGTATTTAGAGTAGTTTCCTTGGTAGATCATCTGGAAGTTAGGTCCAAATGAGTTAGCATCATGTATCTCTAGTAGAGCCATTCTAGGACCCTTAGTTTGGATCTCGAACCCTAATCAATGAACCTTAATTGTAAGTTAGGTGCATGCGATTAGGATTAGATATTATTCTTATTATTTATCGCGTTATGTGGGTAGACAATGTTGGTTGATCATGTTTGCACCTCCTGTATTAGGAAAGGAGTTAGAGACCTAGTAGCCTTGTGTAGAGGATGGTTCTAGTTTAGACCCTTTAGTTATAGTGTCGCCCTGACCATAAGAGTTGCAAGTGTTGGTCTGGTTCTTGTTTTGGGGAGTTCATTTGGGTAAGGACGTGCGTCCTCAGGATCCTGCAGCCACCTATCAGACCACTGGGTTCTGGAAAGGGAACATGCAACCCTTCCTATGTTATCGGACAGGGGAACCCGGAGTAGCCTTATTGGGTGACATCAAGGGGTTATATCTCTGGCAGATTATAGTCATAACAAAGCCTAATTCATCGTATCTGCAAAGCATTCATGGGAGGGGCGCATAGAGTGGTCAATCCTAGCCATTGTCTATTGCCAAACCAAGTCATTGTCATAAACTCAGTTTGTTCTATCTCGAGACTCCAGCTGTCAGTCTACTTTCCCCATGAATCTGAGCCTGGGTAGGAGATCATGTGATGGATGACATATTGATGTCTATGATGGATCTATGGATGGATGGATGGCACTATCTTTCGAGGTAGATGCTTGTATTGTTATTGCTAGTGCTGATGTTTATATTTATGCTTCTGCTGTATGGGAGCCCATAGGAGACAGGCGCGCAAGACATCTTCGTGTCTCCTTCCCGTGTCCGGGCCATCCCAAGACGGGATAGATGGAGGGCAAGTGTGGCAGACCTTGCCGAATGGGGGATTTCCCAAGAGGTATACGATGGGGCGTCGTATATTTCATCGAGAGCATCACAAATTCCATATAAGGGCCATATCTTGCGGACATGCATTTTAGTTTTACAATGACCAAGAAGAGCGGGTAGAGATACTTGGCATTGCTTTCTTCCACATCGGTAGGAATCTTAAGGCGAGGGATATCACCCTTCGCCTTTTCGTCTCTTTGTCAATGTTACCTTCCTCTTTCATTGCCAACTCGATGCTATAGTAATAAGTACGAATGCTATTTGGGTCATGTAGTGACATCTATCTCCACTGATCCGGCAAAGATTGAAGCCATAGTAGATTGGCCGGCACCAAGGAAAGTGGGCGAAGTAAGAAGCTTCCTCGGCGTGGTAGGGTATTATCGGAAGTTCGTGAAAGACTTCGCTAAGTGGGCGTCCCCTCTATTGGACATCACCAAGGCTTGGTTCGAGAATGTCCAAGCCTCCTTTGAGAAGCTCAAAGAGGCAATAACCACAGCATCGGTCCTCATCCTACCGGATCCAAGCAAGGATAAGCTAGTGGCGATAGATGCTAGCAAGCTAGCAACAGGAGCAATCCTCATGCAAGAAGGAAGAGTAGTCGCATACGACTCCAAGAAGATGAATGATGCAGAGCAATGCTACTCGACTCATGACCAAGAGCTTTTGGCCATTGCGAGGGCCTTGAGAATCTGGAGACACTATTTGTTGGGAAGAAAGTTCCAACTAGATACAGATCACCAAAGTCTCCAGTACATCTTCATGCAACCACTCCTAAATCTAAGTCAAAGGAGGTGGATGGAGTTTCTCGAAGAGTACGACTTCGAAATAGTCTACAAACCTGGCAAGTTGAATGTAGTTACAGATGCCCTCTCCAGAAGGCCATTCGAGACAAGAACCCATTGCAATGCCATATCGACTCTCTCAAGTGAGTATGGCAAGAGGATTGAAGAAACATTGCCATCAGATGGCGACTTTAAGGAGCTATGGGCAAGCCTCTCTAAAAAGGCAAGAACAGATAAGGAAAGGGAGACCTTCAAGCATTATAAGAAGGAAGGTAGCCTGCTATATCATAAGAATAAGTTGTGTGTACCAGGATCTTCGGGAGTAAGGAAGCTGATACTCCACGATACACACAACAGTCCCATAGCCGGGCATGCGGGGTTCATGAAGACATATTTCAAGATAAGAAGTAGTTAATTCTAGCCAGGCATGAAGAAACAGATAGCCAAATATGTTCGGGAGTGTCAGAAACTCCGAATCCCAGGAGCCTTAGAGCCATTGCCCGTGCCAAATGCAAAATGGGAAGTCATGAGTATGGATTTCATTACGGGATTCCCAAGAACTGTAAGAGGCAAGGATGCATTGATGGTGGTTGTGGATAAGTTGTCCAAGGTGGCACACTTTGTGCCTTGTAGAACCATAGATACGACGCTAGACACCGTCGTCTTATTCACAAAGGAGATTTTTAGACTCCATGGCATGCCTCGTGAGATAATCTCGGATAGAGACTCAAAATTTATGAGTGCATTCTGGCAGGATTTGTTTAGCACCATCCAGACCAAGCTCTCCATGAGCACGGTCTATCATCCTCAGACGGATGGTCAGACAAAACGCACCAACAGAATCATTGAAGACATGCTACGAAATTATGTTTGGAATAAACAGTCTAAGTGGGATGATTTCATCCACTTAGTGGAGTTCGTCTACAACAGCACGAAGCAGGAATCGTCGCAGATGTCTCCTTTCATGATTAATTATGGGTACTAGTGCCTGACCCCTGATACATGGCACAACCCAGTGTCAAAGGTAGAAGTCTCCCAGCAAATGCTATCAGATATGCAGCAGCTGGTTGAAGAGATAAGGGATATTTATTAGCAACAAGAAGTCGGCAAAAGAGTGTAGCCGACAGGCACAGGACCGTAAGGGAATTTAAGGTGGTCCTTTTAAGATCTTGGACCGGGTGGGCACCCAGGCCTACAAGCTAGATCTTCCAGCGCACCTCAAAGTCCATAACGTCTTAAAAAGACACAACCCAAATCCTAATGGGGTTTTGGAAACTCCAACCCTGTTGAAAATGACGGAGGAACAAGTTGAAATTGTGCCTGAATTGCTTTTTGATAAGGCATTCAAGAAGACCAGGAGGTCTCAGTTGCTCCAATATTTGGTCAAGTGGAAGCACTTGCCCGTGTAAGATGCAACGTGGGTATTGAAGCAAGATTTAGAGAAGCAGTACCCGGACTTCATGAGGGAGTTTGATGGGCGAGTCGTCTCCGATCTTGTCGACGCCGACTTGCCAGGTGCTTAGCTTAGTGTGCTCTTAGTTAGCTTGAGTAAGGCACATGCATTCTAGTCAGTAAGATGCATGTGCCAGGATCTTGGACGTGTAGGCGATGATGGGATACGCTTCAAAGGCATTCTCTAGGCCAACACGCACCAAGGGTGCACATGACCAGGAGGGTCATGTGAGAGAGGAAGTTAGGTATGGTGGGCGATGATGGGACATCTGTCGGATGATCTCTATGCCACGATGCGGGGCACGCGCACCTGATCATAGGGGGGTCACGGTGAGGTATAAGTGATCATGAGCGATGATGGGATCATGAGACATTCCCTAGCTTAAAACCATTAGAGTTTTTTTGAGGTCAAATAAGGGCCCTTAATTGATGCCACGTCAAAAAGCTTGCGGCCAATGGGGAGCCGATCTTGTAAAGAACTTTTTTATCGAGCCTTGGTTTGGCCGTTCCAGGTGTCAACTGAACGTAGCTTCGGTAATATACGTGCTTGTAGCTTCGGGTGTCAGATTACACACGTGGCAATTATGACCGTTAGCTCCCGCCCTCAATTCCCGCTCAGATGTTTTTCTCAACAGAGTTTGCGCGAAGATCGATTGCCCGCGCCAAGGGAGCTTCGGTTTGCTCGGGAGCTGCTTCGACCTGCGCCAAAGGGAGTTTCGACCACAGAAAAACTTCGATCAAGGTAAAATCGCGTAGTCTTTCCTAGTATTTCGATTCTGCTCCACCTTCTGATTTGAATTCTGTGACTAGATGGCTATAAGCTCTATCACAGTTGAAAATGACTTTGAAAGCTTCGTGGTGTCGACCGGAGCTTTGTTACACTCCAACCCCGCAATGCGAGGTGAATGGCGAAGTCAAAAAGATGCAGAGAGAAATGATGTTTCACATTGAAGGTTTTGGTGGTCGAATTTCGATCGTGCAAAGAGATATTTGTACAAGTAAGGCATGTATACACTCCAATGTATATGGCAAAAGAAAAATAAGCAAGTTTTACCTAACTTTCCCACTGCTAGAAGCAAATTGTGAGTATGCACTTCTATGCAATCCATATTTAAATTAGTTCGCCATTTATCCGGTTCATTCCTATTCTCTCAGTTTGTGTATATCCGATGTGGAGAACATCGCCTCTTCACACTTGATAAGTAGTGTATTCCATTGCTTTCAACCAAGGTATTGGCTGCTTGTTGTTCAAGATAGCACACCAAGACATATTTCGTAGAAAGGGGTATATAGTTCGAGGTATGAATACTCTCCACTAAGATCCAAGCTAATTGAGCTTCCATTGCCCACTGTCCGATTATACCGCAGCCTCGATGCCACTTCTATCTTATTAGCACGGTAAGTTGTCGCAAGAAAATGTTCGGTGCATTGAAGGAGAAGGAGGAGGAGGGCATGTGAAGGTAAATTTAGGAATTGATCTCGTTCATTGCCATATTCAAGAGCCGACAATGTAAAGAAGACCTTGAAGATGTTTACGCCTTCAAATGGGTGGATAGTTTTTAGATAGTGTATTTTTGAAGGTTGGAGTGCTCTGGGAGCAAAATGTACCGAATGGATAAGTCGAGACACGGTTTTCATGATATTGCATTCGAAGCAAACTTTGTATGTCACTTTTAAGTATAGGAGATGGCTTAAATGTCCGCGGAAGGAAGAAAAACGCCCGATTCATGAGAACAAGATGATAATGATGGCACTCATTCCGTTGTCATAGACTTGAACATTCATAAGGATAATCACTGTTCAAAAGTCGAGAGTTGAGAGCGAAGTGGTCTCTATTCGATGTTCGGTGGCAATTAGAGTTTGAGACGGACTTAAATTTCCTCCATTTCATGATAGACTAGCCGTAAGGTGGGAAAGCGCAGAGAAGAATGCTATAAATTGGGATCATGCATGCCACCCAAAGTCATATCTGTATATGAATCTATCTAATATAAATATAAGTGATTGTTAATTGGAGATCTATTGTATATTAATTGCAAATATTTGCTTTCGTTGGATTATATAAGACTTAAAGTAGCCATGTTGCAAAATTATGTACAACATAAATTGCGGATGTGTTTTCACACCGTACTTACGGTGCGAAATTGTGGATCTCATAAAATATGGAAGGGCCATTTTCGCACCGTAGCCATGGTGCAAAAATGTGCACAACATAAAAATGGAAGAGAGACCGACCGAGCCCACGGTCTTAAATTGTACATACAATAAGATATTGAAGGGTTGTTACTACATGATGAAACCACAGGGCCCCTCTATACACGGCCAGGTGTTGTGGCGGGTTGACCAGAGCCATGGTGCCCAGTGGCTGCTGAATCAGGTAACCCCCTCGTCATCAGCGTTGGGACCACCACTACATTCCCAAATGTTAGGCAGTGGTGAGGGGGAGGAACAAGTGCTAGAGGCGCCAGCCAGATATGGAAGTGCAAAGATGATCGCGATCACCGGTTCAAGATGATCAAGATCACCGGTCCAAAGATGATCGGCCAGGATGGGCCGGACCAAGAAGATCGCCAGGACCAAAGACGACAAGATCGCCAGGACCAAAGATGCTCGCCAGGATCGGGAATAAATTACTAATCGCATATTTCTTATTAGCCATAATGACTTTAGCTAAACTTGCTCAATATTAATCCCAAAACTTTCTGTGGTTTAGCTAAACTGTACACATTTTTCCTCTCATACTTTCTAGCATTTAGCTAAACTAACCCAAATATCATCCCAAAAATTTCTATGGTGTGGCCAACATAAAATATTAAGCCAAATTACTATACTTTTTTTTCAATATATTCCACTTATTTTAGTCATTTTCTTTGTGAAAACATTCTAAAACAATGCTAATTAGCAAAGTCTACTACTCAAATTAATTCATAATGCTAGAAACTAAACTACTAATCATATATTTCATATAAACTAGAATGATGCGAGCTAAACTAGCCCAAAATTCATTCCAAAAGTTCTTATGGTTTAGCTAAACAATACAAAATTTCACTCTCTTACTTTCTAGCGTTTGGCTAAAGAGCTCCAAGGTTGGCGCAGTCCCAAAAAAAGTTAAGCTAAAATTATATTTTTTTTCTCAATTTTTTCCATTTACTTTAGCCAATTGTTTTTGAAAATGTGCTAAAAAATCGCCAAATAGCTAAGTTTAGCCCTTAAATTATTCCATGAGCAGGATCAGGTTGATCACTGCAGGCAAAAGCCCAAATGGAGCAGGTACTAGGGAAGCCCATGCGTGTTTAAAATCCACTAGAAGAAACCGACCCTAAGCAAAGCCTCCTAAGCTTATTCCTAGTTGGAGACAAGCTGAGAGAGATGCAGCCAAGGAGACAGATAAGCTTGGGAATAAGCGGAAGCCGAAGGAAGGGGAGCCTAGTATTAGATATGGTGGCCCTGAAAAGATAAAGGGTGCTCCTCCTGTCACTCAGGCTTTAAGGGAGATTAGGGTCTTGTGTGCACGCACCCGACCTCGATTCCCAAGCTTGCCTTGGCTAGAATGGTCGTGCACGGAGATGCGTGCCATTATTGACAGGAGGAAGGAAGCAAGGAGGAAGAGGACGGACAGAGCAGCAGACTTCGTCCCGATGGTGGAGGAGGAGATGAATAGAATCCAAGCAGAGGCCTTGGATATACTGCAAGAGGCAGCAGAGGCTCATCTAATTAGCCTCTTTGAGGATAGTGTCCGCTGTTGTGTGCATAGAGGACGTGTTACTGTGCAGGATAGGGACTATGCCTTAGCTAGATACTTCCGTGGATGCCTCCCCTAGGATCCTTTTGTAACCCTTTTTGGGTTGTTAATATATGAGTGTTTTTGGTTGTTAATATATGAGTGTTTTTAATATTTATGGTTATGAGTGTTTTATATTTATCTGTAATTATTTGCTATTCTATTTATTGCGGCTGTGTATTTATCTACTAGTGTTGACCGTGGGCACGGTGCGAAAATGACTATTCCACATTCTGTTGGAAGGTCTATTTCGCACCGTCGCCGGTGCGAAAATGACTATTCCACATTCAGTGGGAAGGTCTATTTCGCACCGTAAATGATTATTCCACATTTAGTGGGAAGGTCTATTTCGCACCGTCGTCACGGTGCGAAAATGACTATTCCACACTTTGTGGGAAGGTCTATTTTCGCGCGTCGCCGCCACGGAAAAAAATAGTAGTTCCAAAGTTTTTGGGGCGCAATTTACATCGTAACTTCACGGTGCTAAATGCATCGCTCCACACACCGCGGAAGAGAATGCTTATCTGAATTTAGAATCTACATGTAAGAAAAATGGCCAAGAGCTTTCCAAATTGAAAATATGCGGTAAACAGATGGATCACATGTATCACTTATGGTTACATACTTATATATAACTAGCGAATGTCTGAAATATTCTAGTAACAGAATTTAGAACTCATATAAGAGGCATAGCATACATGAATGCAGAAGTTCATTCGCAATCGAGATCATCATGAGCAGGTAGTTGAGTGATGCAATTAATCTCATAGACGCGATGCTCTGGAACCCGATAGGTGGATAGCAACACGATAAAACCCGTTGGAAGAACGATTTCGACCCTCTGCTACTCCTTCCAGCCAGGGATCAAGGGGGATACCCCTCTGAGAACATCTATAAAGATCATTATATGTCATAGTGCAAGTAATGGAGTCCATATCTTCGGGACGAGGAGGCAAGGTAGACCCCCTGTAATAAGAATAACCAGGCCGAGACATAGCAAATGGATGCCTTCTGCATTGAATGGATCTGTACTTATATCGAACAAAATTATTGACATGCAATGTAGCAGCATTATTGGTTATATATACGAGCATAATGCACAAAATACACATGTAAATATAATGTACGTATATAGTATATATACCTGGTTTCTCTTTAAATAGGCATCTATGCATTCATTGTCGTTGTCTGCATGCTCCTTGCCTCCCTGTCCGCTTCTTGTTGCTCCTTGCCTCCCTGTCTGCTCCTTTCTTGCATGCTCCTTGCCTCCCTGTCTGCTCCACTAGTTGTTCCTTATCTGCTCCACTAGTTGTTCCTTATCTGCTCCACTAGTTTCTTGCAAATGGTAACTTTGCAAGAACATCCTCGTTGGGCTGATCCGGAATACCTGCAAGCATGCGGCAGAATAAATACGTGCACTTTTGATGAATTTTTTAGCAACTTTTGGGAGCATCGATGGCGTCACGGTCCAACCACAGAGCTTGCAAGGCAGCTGATCAACTTCATTATCGATCGCTATACTCATCATCTCCCTCCACTGCAAGGATCACTCTAAGTGCTTTGGGACTTCTTGAACCCCCCTCAGATTTAGAAGATAGGCTAGAACAGTTGAAGGACATGCTTTTCCATGGTTTCATGGCCTACTCTCTGGATCACTATGTGCCTCTGGTCATTCCTACTAGTGAAAGGAATAGGATTTATATCCTCATTGAACTTTACAACTTCCATCACAAATCTTTTGTGGATATTGGCCAGCTCCTAATCTGTTCCCTTGACTTCAACATCCTGTGGTTACTATCTAAATTCCCCACCTGGGATACAATTCCTTGGGACACACGTGACCTATGGCTACATAGCACACAGCACATAATACGTACATATCACAGGTAAAGATACTCCATTGGAATATGTGTATAAACTGGTATAAAGATTTTCATAGAAATTAAGTATATAGGCAAGTGATTTCCGTGTAATTAAGTAACATCCTTATATTATCATGTATTATCTTGGCAATCTTACACTTTTAGTGTAATTGAATGATTTCTTCTACCATTTTCCTTGTATTTTCTCATGTGATTGTTCTATGGTCATATTCGGCACCGTAGTCACGGTGCGAAATTGCCTCAGTTACAAATTATTGAAGGGCCTATTTCGCACCGTGGCTACGGTGCGAAAATAGGCCCATATTTCGCACCGTAGCCACGGTGCAAAATCGACTCAGTTACAAATTATTGAAGGGCCTATTTCGCCACCATCGAATGGTATAATACTTCAGCATTATTGGTATTATTCTTCGACATTATTGGTATTATTCTTCAACATTCTTGGTATTATACTTCAACAGTATTAGTATTATACTTCAACATTATTGGATTCGTAGCTATAAATTCTTTCACCTTGCTTTCACTTCTCACCTTTGTTCCATGTTTTCACCTTGCTTTCACTTCTCGTGTTCTCGCCTTGCTTTCACTTCTCACCTTGTGTTCCGTGTTCTATGCTAATTGATCTTGATCCTTGCTTCTTGCTCCTTGATCTTCCTTGTTCCTTTATCTTCTTGGTCTTTGGTCTTCCTTGTTCCTTGCTACTTGATCTTGATCCTTGTTCTTTGCTACTTCATCTTCGTGCTCCTTCATGCTACTTGATCTTGTTCCTTGCTCTTGATCTTGCTACTTGATCTTGTTCCTTGCTTCCTTGCTCCATGATCTTCCTTGTTCCTTGATCTTCTTGCTCCTCGATCTTCCTTGTTCCTTGCTTCTTGCTACTTGATCTTGATCCTTGTTCCTTGCTACTTAATCTTCGTGCTCCTTGCTACTTGGTCTTGTTCCTTGCTTCTTGCTTCTTGCTCCTTGTTCCTTGCTCTGCTCCTTGTTCCTTGCTCCGTCGGTGATCCTTGCTTGCTTTTGCAAATGATTGGACCCAATCCTCCCTGGGCTACTCCAGAAGGCCTGCAAGCATGTCCCAGGCATTCTGTGCGGCCTGAAACTGATGAGCTATTTGACCATTTCTTGGAGTGGAGGTTGCACCACAGTCCCACCAAGGAGCTTGCAATGGAGTTGATCAACTTCATTCTGGAGCGATTTGATTGTGGTCATGAGCCACTGATGGAAATTAATCCATCTGAATGTTATAAGAGACTTGCAATGAGGGGAATTCTTGAACCCCCTCCTTATTTGGACGAGATGCTACAGCAATTGAGGCCTCTTCTTCGTGCTGGTTATTTAGCATACTCTCTGGATCAATACATATCAGAGTTCATTCATGAAATTTGTAAGGGACAGATGTATGGCCTTATTAGGATGTACTATAACGAGTACAACAACTTTGTGGAGTTGAGTCCGCTCTTCTTCCGTGAGTATCATCACGCGGAATTACTTTTTCTAATGACTAGGTACCCCATATAGTGGGAAGAATCAAGCTGGGATACGCGTGAGCTCTGGTTTCCTAATCCAGCTGCGTGGGTTACCCCTCGCAGGGGAAGGAAAAGGGGAAGGGGAAGGTGTTAGGAACCTAGGGGAAGGTTACTAGGGACATACTGCCGTGGTCTCTAGTAACCTTTGCTATCTATCATACATAATTCATATGATACCGTGTTAATATGTTCTCTAATATATTAATATGTTCTCTAATATGTTAATATTCTCTAGTTACAAGCCCATATTTCGCACCGTAGCCACGTGCGAAATCGACTCGGTTACAAGTTATTGAAGGGCATATTTCGCACCATAGCCACGGTGCAAAATCGACTAAGTTACAAATTATTGAAGGGCCTATTTCACACCGTGGCTACGGTGCAAAATACGTGGATCCAGTTTAGTTACAGGCCCATATTTCGCACCGTAGCCACGGTGCGAAATCGACTCAGTTACAAATTATTGAAGGGCCTATTTCGCACCGTAGCCACGGTTCGAAATCGACTCAGTTATAAATTATTGAAGGGCCTATTTTGCACCGTGGCCACGATGCGCAATACATGCATCCAGTTTACTTACAATACAGCATTTCGTACATTGAGCACTATCGAACTGATAAATAAACCAACTCTTTTACAGTAGAGACATTATCAAGAGTTCTCAATACGGACATAACCTTTGCCTTGCCTACATCTCATTGATCTCCACTCCCTTGATCGCTCAACAGCTGCGGACTTATACCAAGCTTCCCTCTTTTTTTTCCGCTGGGTTTTTTGTCTAAACAACTTAGCAAGTGTTGATTCACTCTGGTTCCGTGATTTCTTCACCCATTTGGACTCGATCCTTCTGTAAAACCATTGACACATCTGCTGTAAGGAATTCGCAACTGAACCTCTGTACCAAACTTCGACTTCTTCTTACCTTTGGTATAGGATGGCAATGTATCCAAATTGACACTGCTGGTCAGCTGATACATATCACCAAGAAGCTCTTGCACTTGTCTGTTTCTCGATGACCTACAAGTCCTCACACTAGCCATCCTTGGTAGTAGAATAGTTTTGGTAATGCCTTGTTGTTTAAGGCCATCCTGCAAGCATCTGAACAAAGCAATATAAGCTTGCCTACTTATTCCGACATTGTCACACAGTTCTTGCACTGATTCTGAGGTTTGACTGTTCCCCAACTCCTGCAACAGTTGTTGTACTACAGCTTTCCTAAGTTGAATGCTACCAGGAAGCTTTAACATTCTCAATACATCATCTTTAGTAACTAATTTCTTTAATAAACGGGCTGCAAGATTTGGATCAACAAGCTTTTTAATAGCCATGACCCTTTTTTTTTAGCCTCCACCCCCATGGGCTAATATATTTATGGGCTTCAGGTTTCTTGCCCTCTCCCTGATCCCCAGTGGAGTTCTTTTCAAGCGTTTGACTCGCTTGTGAAGGGAATCATTTTCTTGCGCAACCCTCTTTATTCCTTGCTGCAGTGATTTCATCTCCGTCACCAATTTCTGATTTTCTACCTCCAATTCATTGAGCTTGCGGCATTGTTGAGACAGAAAGTAGTTCGTCTGTTGGAGCTGATTAACATCTGATAAAGTGGTTATACATGGCACGCAAATGTGGATCAGTATTACCATTAACCAAATTATTACAGTAACCTAGTAACCCTTGCTGTCCCTTACAAGCAAATTCAATAAGACCGGATGCAGAGTGGAAGTTTGGATGGGCTCGAGTGAAAGGATCACAAGGATACAGTTGGCCTTTAGCCCAGAGGTCTATATTCATGGCTCCAGAAGCTCGCAATGCATCTTCATCTATTGGTTGCTTCCAAGTGAACTTATTCCTGTAAGGCAGGCATCCTTTTGGCACTTGCACTCTAAATTGACCCTCGAAATTAGTTTGATCCTGAAACAGAAGTATTAGAACCAAGAACACTCAAAGGAATGCAATGACAACTCGGAAACCAAATACCTTTGCCATTGACGTTGCAAAAGACCAAGAACCGGAGCGGAGCTTAGAATTAGGAAGATTCTTGCCAACAAACAGAGAAATTTCGCTCTATTTGCTGGCAAGAATCCGCCATAATTCGAATTCAAACAATGCTTGGGCGCGATGGCAAGATCGTTGGCGCTCGATGGCGCGATGGCAAGCTCGATGGCGCGAGGGCGATGAAGCTCGATGGCGCTGAAGCTCGATGGTGAGAAAATGAAAATCTTAGATGTAATCATCAAATATTCAGGTCGTTACGAAATAATGATTGCAAAGTTAGGTTCGGAGGTTAGGTTCGGAGGTTAGGTAGTTAGGTTATAGGGGAGAGTGAAAGTTAGGTATGGAGGGGGGAAAGCTAGGTTCGGGATCCTACGTGGCGGCCCCCCTAATATATTCTTACAAGGCCCTTATTTGACCTCTCAAAAAAACTCTAATCCCTCGGGGGCATGAAGCACTACTCGACCACGGGAATCGAGTACAAGGTAGCACTTGATCATGGGCAATGATAGGATCATCTTAAATGGTTCTTAAGCTCAAATCCTTATGGGGCCATGATCGAGTGCAAGGTAGTAGGGTAAGCTTGAGCTAGTAGTTTGGCTCGAGGAGGTAATTAGGGGGGTGGTTCCCTAAAACCACAAACTTATTAACTAAACTAACGTAATGTGCTACTCGTGCAGGCCAGTGAGAGGGGAGCATCGAGGAGGAGCGCATTACGTGGAGATGGGGAGCCATGATTTAGACTTAAATTATGAACCCTAATAACTTTTGTGATAATGTTTTGACTTATTATAAGGAGTAACCTTGTTACGGCTATATAATTTTGTATAAGTACAAATGTAGCCTATATTACACATTAACTGTTTAATAGGAAGTTGATCACTTCAGTTAAATTGAAGTTGTATACTTATGTTGTTTTTGCAGGGATAGTGTAGGTTCGTCACCTTAGCGCAATGCTGAGGATAGCATTGTCCTAAAGGGGGGAGAATGTGACGTTCCAGAGTAATATACACTATAAATACGTATATTTCCAGGTACGTCACTATACAAGTCTACTTCGTAGCCTTGTATACCTTAGGAAGTGGCATGGGTGCATATCTAAGTTATATATATAACTTAGATAACCTTAGGATAAGGCCCATTTCCCACATGGTCGTACCCTATTGGGCAACCACCACATGGCCATGTCCCATTAGAGCCACGTGGAGCCACGTATCATCCCATGTGGACCCTAACCTATATTAACCTAAACCCTAACCCTAGATCTTTTTTCCTAGCCCTAACACCTTAGGAACCTTCTTCGCACTCGAAACTCCGTTTCGAGCGTCGTCTGCTGTGGCATAGCCTAGTGCAGCAGCTCCAGAGTGCACGCACGATCTTGGAGTGAGCGCAGCATCGATCGCTTCGAGGATCATGGAGACGCCAGGAATGGGAGGGAGCGCTTCGGGAGCAGGTATTTGGAGTAGTATTCTTAGTAGTTCATCTGGAAGTTAGAACTCCAGATGAGGTAGTAGATCGTATCTAGAGTAGAGCCATCCTAGAACCCTCATTCAATATCTTGAACCCTAATCAAGGAACCCTAACTGTAAGTTAGATATGTATGATTAGGTTAGATGCTATTCTGATGATTATCATGATATGAAGTTGTATGATGATGGTTGATCATGTTTGCTCCTCTTGTATTGGAAAGGGGGGTAAAGACCTAGTAGCCTTACTTAGTAATGCTCCTAGTTAGACCCTTTAGTTCCTATTATTATGCAGCCTGTGCATAGGAACCCACCGGGCTACGGGGGCTATGATGTGACTCAGCACTACATAACGGGGCTAGGGGAGATACGAAGGGAGGGTCTCTGCTGAGCGTCGCTACTTGGGACCTCATAGCGGGCTAGGCTTATGGCTGGTCACTTCGTGTGGGCCAGGGAAAAAATTAAGATAGATAGATAGATAGATAGTATTTTTACGTCATGCCACATTGGCAGCATCCATGAGGACATAAGGAACTTTTATATTCAAAGTGGTGAAATAGACTTGGCTAAAGTATGCCAAAATTTGAGGTGAAAGCTTCTAATGTTTAGCTAAACTTTCTAAATTTTGCCACCTATACTTTCTTACGTTTGGCTAAACTGTTATTTAAAAAAGAAAAAATCTTCTATCTTTTGACTATTTTGCACTAATTTAAGACTGAAATATTAACTGACCATAATAAATATAAAGGCTATAAGTTAATTTGGCTAAAGTACACTAAAATTTGACGTAAAAGCTTCTAAGTTTTGGCTAAACTTTCCAAATTTTGGCACTTACACTTTCTTGCGATTAGCTAAAGTTGGACGAAATGGAGGTGGGGCGTGAAATAGACTTGGCTAAAATTTTATTTTTTTTAGCCCAAAAAGGGCCATAGTTTAGCCAATGTTTTTTCAAACAAGGCTAAAATTTCGCCATTTAGCTAAGTTTAGCCACTAATTTTTTCGATGGTGTGGGCGGGGCATGGGTCTGACACCTCCTGGGGCAATGGTGTTGCCCTGCCTCTCAAGAGCTGCATGTGTTGGCCTGGCTCTTGTTTTGGGGGGTTAAGTCGGGGACGAATCGTGCGTCACCACGATTCTCTAGCCGCCCGAGGAACCTCTAGACCCCGGGAAAAGGGAGATGCAACCCTTCCTGCCTCAACGGACCGGGGAGATGCAACCCGGAGTAGTCTTGATGGGTGATGCCATGAGATTGCGTATCAGGAAGGCTAGAGTCATGCCAGAGCCCAATTTAGCCCATCTGCAACGTATGCACAGGAGGGGCAGATGGAGTGGTCAACCCTAGCCATTGTCTATAGCCAGCTCTGCTATTGTTATGACTCAGTCTGCTCTATCTTTAGACCTAGCCGTCAATCTACCTCCCCATGAGTCTGAGTCTTAGGTAGAAGCTCACATGTTTTACGGCATATGTTTATCTCTGTTGTAGCTATGGATGTGTGGATGTACTACCCTTCGAGGTAGCGTGATGTATTGTTATTGCTAGTTCTGACATTGTTTATGCTTCTGCTGTGATAGGAGCCCATAGGGGAAGGGTGCACAAGACACCTTCGTGTCCCCTTCCAGCACTAGGGATACCCTGGAGTGCGGGATAGACGGAAGGCCCATGCGGTCGAAGGACCCGATGGGGGAATTCCTATGGAGTGTACGGCCGGGCGCCGTATATTTTGTAAAAAGCGTCACAGCCTCTGGTATCTTTCTCAATTTCAGCAAATGCAGCATAATTAGTGAAATAGAGCAACAAAGTATATGTGGAATTAATTGTTTAAATTCCTCACAAGCTACCAAACTTCTGGAGTTACCAAATTCTCTCTATCGCTGGAAGGATTATTATTGCAAATGCTGTTATTGCAAGTTCTCACGTCTATTTCTCCTCTGCATTGCTTGCACCCAAATCTGTTTATCTTCAGTTGGAAAAAATTATCAGGAACTTCATCTAGGGAAAACAGCATCTAATCAATTGGAACTATTTAACTAAACCCAAATCAAGGGGTGGTATTGGCTGCAAGAGCCTTTTTCTACAAGGCTCTGCCTTAGTTGGCAAATATATCTGGAGAGCTCTTTTCCAAAAAAATAATCCAGCCATTGTCTTTATTAAATATTGGCTAGATAAATGCAAATTTAAAGGTCATCCTACTGTTGAACACAATCTTCCCTCATCTGCTTTCTTCATAATCCGGCCTGCTCCAAACATCTCGCCCATCATGAGAAATATGTTTATTGCTTGGAATAAAATATCAGGTTGTTTTGAACATCAGATGATCAACAATTTCCAAAAGCATACTTCAATTTTCTGGAATTCGGCTCTCTCTCATTCTAGGACTATTCCTTTGGCATTCAAACATCCAAGGATTTACAAGAAATGGAAAAATGCTGGGATTACCACCGTTGGTGATCTACAAGAGGATAACAGATGGATTACTTGGACTGTGCTCAAGAGGAAGTTAAGAGGCACCTTATCTGATAAGAAACTTTTCAATTACATTAGAGCCTCTTTGTTGAATCTCGGCATTACCCCTAGCTCTTGTGCTACTGATTGGATTTGCAGAGGCAAAGCAAATTACAAAGTCTCTTCCATCTACAACATGCTTGCAAATAATGATAGGCCTTCAAAAGCTAAGCTTTACTGGAAAATTAATAAGGAGAGGAGACTTTGCAAAAATATCTGGCTTTCCTACTGCACCCCAAAGATATCATATTTTATTTGGCTCATGGCCAATAAAAGCCTCCCTAATATAGAAACTGCTGCAAAATTATACAATCCTAGCAGGCTCAATTGTGGACTTGAGCCTTTATCCTCAAATTGTGTATTATGTGAAAAATTCTGTTGAGTCCATGGTTCCACATGTTTCATTGCAGTAAATTAAATGATGTATGGAATTGATGTGAGGAGAACTTCAGAATTAAAAAAGCTAATTCTTTTATTGAATACTTTTTAAAGAATGATGCTTTCTATAACACTGTTGTTTTTATCATATTACGGAATATTTGGAAACACAGGAACAGATGTTTGTATGGGAAACACCCAATCTCCATCCCTTGGATTAAGATTAATATTGTATATGATCTGGAAAATGCTGCTACTGCTCAAAGATTGCAAAATGAAGATAATTCCTTCGATGACAAATGGAATAGAATTGGCAATTTCTATGGGAATTTTAGTTTATTCAAACTGCATTGTTCACATACTAACAGCAATTTTGTTCATGATTCTGCTAGAGTATCTAGAGTTCCGCAAGAGGGATCTGGATACTAGTTTTGATTACATAGAGGCAGTCAGATATTTGGGTCAGATAAACACTCAAGTCAATGCCTTTGAGGATTTTTATTGGAAGTCCAAGATACCAAACAGAATACTTCCTAAGCTTGAAGATTTTCCAGTTGCAGAAATCCAGTGGGCATATGAGTTTTGCAAGAGCACATATCAAATGTATACATTACTCTGGTTTCTGGATACTATTAACATGCAGATGACAGAAAGGCAGTTTTTATTCTACAGGGAATGCTATTATTACCGTAGAGGAAAGACAGATGCTTATGGAAACTTATTGATCATAATGGCTACTTCTTGTGTTTCTGATCTGCTGGATTGTTTGGACTGGGGAAAGCACATCAATTTCATCTCGCAGCCTTCCTTCTCTGACCACTTTACATTTCTTGACTTATAAAGACCAACCTCATTTGTTTTTTCATTATCATATTTCTCGTTCAGGCTTTCAAGTACTCAGCTATCAAGACTTATGCCTCTAACGCATAATATGGAGATCTCAATCGGCTACTTACCTCTGTTAAAATATCTGCTACATTGTTTGTTCACCTTTTGGTCAACCCTTATATTGTTGTTTTTAGAACCTTATATGCATTGTTCTTTGGAATGCTTATTACCTATTCCTGGTATTTGATCCATTTAGTTGGTCAAATACCTGAGTAGTATGTACTTTTCAATCTATAATTAATGGAAAAAATATCTCATTCACTCATCAAAAAAAAAAAAATTAAAAAAAAAAATGACTTACATATGATGACATCCAATGGAAAGAATATTTGACTAGGACAAGCTTTTATAGGTTAGATCCGTTGCTCAAATGCCCAAAAAGCTATTGTGGCTAGCTGGAATCATTATGCATATTCTCAAAAGGTTTTTTCATTATCTAGATATGATCAATTATTCCATTACTACCCTCAGAGTCCCTTACCTCTCACTAGTGCGATAGCTCCTGGCTCTTTGAAATGCCTCCATAACCTGTAACAAACACAACACAAAAAAATAAAATAAAAAATAAAACAAAAAAAAAATATAAGAACCACTCCCTGCTCAACATCCCACAATTAAGCTCGTTAATTGCCATAAGAGGAGAACAACTTTGCTCGATACCCTCCCCTACCGCTCACCCCCACACCCCCACACACCGTCACCTTTTTGCATAAATTTTGTATTAATAGCAAACACATGTATGGATGGAGGCCATATTGATTGATGTATGGATGGAGCATAATGGTGCTTCACTTGCGATGCAATGGTCTCTTAGAGACCATTGCGATGCAAGTGAAGCACCATTATTTACATCTAGGGATGAGATAGTAGTTCTTTGATGTGAGCATGTAAGAGACCTAGAAGTGGTCTATGCCAATGTGTTAGTTGGGGTTGCAAATCAAATTTAGGATTTGATGATGCATTACTTGGGATGCTAGGCTATGGAAGCCAGTTATAGTTAAATATTAAAGTTGTTATAACCTTTGACTCTGTAGAAAGAGTGTGAGCATAGACTTAAGGGTTTTATTGCTCAATATTGCAAGGCAAGGCACTTGGATTGTTTGACTAGGAACACCACCATACGGTAGCTTGAGAGGAGTCAAAAGTCTTATAACCTTAGGGAATGGTCAAAACTCCTATAAGTATATCATCCAAGCTGAGTATTAGATAAGTTCTATGTTAAGTTGTAAATTGGTTTTTTAATCGGGGCAGTGATACGCTACTGCGCTCCTATATTGGGTCTCATAGGCCAATTGGTCTCCGTGGATGATAAGCATTCAATTCAATTAAATTCAATTCAATATTCACTTCCAAAAGCAAAGGATTGCTCAATTAGCTAACTTTCTGAAAGGGAGAGGAAAACGATTTCCTAACCTCGAGAAAGAATAAGCAAGATGGAATGCAATAGCATTATCAAACTTACCACGTGGTGATCTAGGATATGTTTGATGAAGATATTGCTTATGCTACAATGGTTTAAATAGCCATTGTTTAAAAGGTGAGCACCCCAATAGTGGGGGATGCCACCAACGTGATGTCTGCAGCAACATAACGGCCGGGCTGGGAGAGACCTGGGCCACCGGATTTGTTCTCGACAGGATGACCTGCCATATGTATGCTGCCACGTGGCCCTGCCATGTGGGTAGGGGTTTCCAACATAAAGGGGCGGCGGCCTGTTAGAGGGGGCAAGCCGCGAAGACTACAGCAGCCGGATTGGGTTCCAGGAACAAACACAGATAGCAGATTGAGGCGAGAAGGAAGAATGGAATTTCAAGGAAGCTGGGAGCAGGCCGAATTGCCCCCAGAACATTTCGGAATACAAGGATTGACCTTGTGTACGTTTTGGTGGTATGTTACATACGTATGTTGGGCCCTAGATCATATAGTACCATTAGACCTAAGAATTATAGGTTTAAAGGACAAGTGGCATTAATGCATAATAGAAGGGCCAAGTGTCTAAAGAGAGCCAGTTAAGTGGTTGTTCATTAGAGTTAACACATGAATGCATGAATATATCTAGCAGCATGCCACTAGAGTTGGTATGCTATGTAAGCGATCATAGATCAAGGAAAGGACACCAAGTAGAATTGTTCTAGAAATAATTGGGAATTACACTATGTTGGAGCATGGATCCGAGGGATCAACGCAAGTTTGACGTGGGGAGTCCAAGGGACTCAAGGATAGGGGAACCCAAGGAGTTCATGGTAGTTATACTTGGCCTCTTGTAGGATTTTTTAACATTTAGGAGGCAATAATGCTTTTTGTGAAAGCAACATTTCTCTGAGTTCCTTGAATGTAAGGATGCTCTTCAAAAAGAATCATCCCTGGATCAAAACTAGTCATCAACTAGATTTATGATCCAAACTCTATGAGTTTATATACTTCAAAGTATAGCCCATGTTCCCCATTACCATGTAGTTCATTTACTTTCCGCTAGCGAGTCCCCGACTTTGTTCTAACACTTCCCAAGTGTTAAGGACAAGCCACTTGGGGACAAGCATCACACTTGGAGCGACTACACCCTATATGAATCCAGTTAGATGAAGGAATAATCTTAATATAATATCACTGGGACAAGGCTCTATGGGTTAGATCCATTGCCTGATGCCCAAAAAGCTATTGTGGCTAATTGGATAGTTATGCATAACCTCAATAAGTTTCTCATGACCTAGATATGACCAATTATTCCATTACTACACTCGGGATTCCTTGATCTCCTTTCACCAGTGCAAGAGCCCCTCACTCTTTGAAATGCCTCCAGAACCTGTAACAAACACACAATACAAGAAAAAAATAATAGAAGAACCACTCCCTGTTCAACGTCCCACGATTAACCTCGTTAATTGCCATATGAGGAGAATGAACTTTGCTCTGATGGCAATGTTGAAAATCGCACAAGAGGTCAAGTCTGACTACCATGAACTCCATGGGTTCCCCACTCCTTGAGCCCCTTGGACTCCTTACGCCAAACTTGCGTTGATCCCTTAGATCCATACTGCAACATACTGCAATTCCCAATCATTCCCAGAACAATTCTACATAATGAGATCTATGATCTCTTATAAAGCGTACCAACTCTAGTGGCATGTTGCCACGCATATGCATGCATGCATGTGCTAACTCTAGTGAACAACCACTTAATTGGTTGTCTTTAGACACTTGGCCCTTCTATTATGCATTAATGCCACTTGTCCTTAAACCTAAAATCCTTAGGTTTAATGGTCACATATGACTTAGGGCCCAACATATATATGTAACATACCTATATGACCTAAGGCCTAACATATGTACGTAACATACCTCTCCCCTTCAAATACTTGGTCCCGAAGGATCATGAGAATATGTGTATTTTGACACATATTCCCTAGGTCATCCGGTGGCCATGGTTTCACCATCTAATCCCTTTAGAAACCCGTTCCTAGATCACAATATGTTGATGAAAGTCTCTAATTCTTATTCTTACGTAACTGGCCTCATATTGACTCCACTAATTCTTCCGTGCCTCCATGGGTTTTGAGTCAGGTGAGGATTTGGTTGCATGTACTCTTCAGGTGAGGATCTCGCTATAAGATCCAGTACTCTGCAATATTCCTATTGCACATCCTCCGAATGCGAGTGTCTATAATAGCTTCAGGAGTTAGCTCAGGGCTAAGGGCTAGGAGTATTGTCACTATCCCTGGACATTATTGCTTTCTTGAGTTGACTTATATGGAATATAGGATGCATTCCTAATCCATTTAGAAGTTCTAGCTCGACTAATGTGATGTCTTCATTGACCTTCTTGAGTCCAGCTATTGGGGCATCGTTGACTAATGGTCTTAAGGTTCTTATCTTGCTATTAGTACCATATTCTTGATCTTAGATCTAAGAATACCATGCTGCAGAAGATCCTGTTTCTTTGTGATTATATCAATACAATGGTAATAACTATAGACCCCATGTAAATCTAATTAGAAGCAAGCTTCTAACAATTGTACCACCTTAACTCACACTCTGATCTTTCATTAGAGATCTTATGCAATATAAACCTCAGGTTAGCTCTTGCATTTCTGGAGACCTTGCTCCATAAATAGACAATACACCCATTATGGCTAATCATGAATAATACTACTTTGATAATAAGGAGGGGTGGCTAAGAGTCGGCCCTTTATTGGCCTTGTTAACTATTTCATGGTATGGCTGGCCCTGTCAGAACAACGACCTCTCTAGGTTAAATTTTTCTCCTTAGTCTAACAACCTATATGTCCTTATTATATGAATTCTTTAATAACCACGGTTGGGTTCCACATCCATATTTCAATTCACGACCCATTAATCTTAAAGGTTATTGGACCCTTAAATGGCCCACTGGCATTTTAACCATTCTAACGCCCACTATCACAAGACCCCATGCAAACAAGCAATGTTGTAACCACATTTTATTATTTGCACGTATCCCGTTGCACCCTAGCCTAAGATCTATCAAGGTGCACCATTCATATAGACTAGGGGAACCCGCGACCATAATAATCAAAATACCATTGCATTAGATTATTTCATTAGCCCATAACGACATGCATGTCCCATAATTGCAAAATGATCTAAATCATAATTGGGCATAACACAAGAATAACAACACAGAAGCTGATGCTTTATGTAAAAAGATTATTATGGAGGCTTTGTATGAGGGAATGGTAAGAGAAGACGAGCTGCCACAGGGTTTTGAATAGCACATGTGTGAAATTTTTACTATATCTACTGACTTGGCCAATGAATTATCTGAAATCACAATTGTGAAGAATGGGAAGGAGAGAACTTAAAAGATTAGAGTCATGGCTAATGAGAAAGAAAAAACAGAGCTGACCAAAATGTTTAACAAGTTTGTAGGCCGTTTTGCTTGGGACTATGGGGAGCTAAAAGGAATACCTCCAGAGGTTTGTGAGTTCCATATCAATACAAAAGAAGAAGTGATGCCGGTCAAGGACAAGCTGAGGAGGATTAACCCGCACCTGCTCAATATGGTGAAAGAAGAGCTTGACAAATTGTTGCAAGTTGGTTATATCTGCGAGATTGAACATCCGATGTGAGTGTCGCGTATTGTCCATGTGCTAAAAAGGAACAAGAAGATCAGAGTATGTGTGGACTATCAAGACTTGAACAAGGCCACTTTGAAGGATCCTTATCCCTTACCATTCTAAGAAGATATACTTTATCAAGTGGCTACACAGGAGGTATTTTCATTCATGGATGGCTTTAGCGGTTTTAACCAAATCTCTTTTTGTCCGAAAGATAGGCCAAAAACTGCATTCATCACGCCTTGGCGCATCTACGCCATGAATGTGATGCCTTTGGCTTAATGAACGCCCATGCCACATTTCAAAATGTATGGCCGTGGCATATCGCATCATGCTTCAGCAAGGTTTAGACATCTTCCTTGATGATTTATGCTTGGCTAACAAACGTGCAAATCACTTAAAATAGTTGGAGGAAGTGCTGACCTTAAGCGGAGCATCCCAAGTGTGTCTTAATCTAGCTAAGTGCCAGTTCTTTTGTGATGGATGAGTGCTTTTGGGGCACTATGTTTCAACCAAAGGGATACAAATTTCAAGTGAGAAGATCGAAATTATTCATAAGCTACATGTGCCCAAAACAGTGAAAGAGGTAAGGAAGCCGATTGGGCTGTGTTCTTTTCTACGGATACATATTCTAGATTTTTCACATTTAATGGGTCCAATTACCAAGCTTACCCATGTTGGGAAGCTCTTAAAATGGCAAAGTAAAAGTACACCTGTGCATTGGACAGAAGAATGCCAAACTGCCTGCAGATAATGACAAGTGGTACAGTTTTAGTGCCATCACAAGACGGTCGTCCTTACAATGCATTTGTCACAGTAACTAAGTGGGCCATCAAGGTTGCTTTACATCAAAAGAATGAGATGAAGGGATATGATATATTTGCTACTCCGGGAGGCAACTTACAGATGTGGAGAACAGATATCCTGTACATTGTGCATTGGTATTCTTATTTCATAGGCATGAACACCTTCTACTTAAGGAGCACACTGAAGTCATCATGAAAAAGAATCCCATGCCACTCATATCAGGGAAGAGCCTTAAGAAAGCTAAGCATCAAAAGTAAATGTCAAATAAGCTCACACTCTTAGCACAAGTGGGTATTTGCCGTATGTTTCAGGTCACTTCGCCGGGCAAGCTACAGCCAAGAGGATCTTGCGAGCAGGCTATTATTGGCCCATCTTATTCAAGGACGCACATAATCATACCTAAGATGCCAAGCCTGTCAATTTCATCAACCTAAGCGAGCCAACTTTGCTGATTTAGCCATTGTTCCTATTTTTGGACCTTTCCACACTTTGGGGGATAGATTTCATAGGCCCAATCCCCATGTCATCCTCTAGACACCAGTACATCCTTATGGCCATGGATTACTTCACTAAGTGGGCAGAGGCAATTCCAGCAAAGGTGCGGGAAGGGGACTCGGAGGTGCCTTGGTGCCCTTCCCCTATGGGCTCCTATAATAACCAAAGCATAACATAATGTCAGCGCTAACACTAAATAATACAATCGGCTACCTCAAAGGGTAGCACATCCATACTACTAAAGATACATCAAAGATACCAACACGCCATAAAACATATGAGCTCCTACGCAGGCTCAGACTCGTAAGGTAAGCAGACTGACAGTTAAGCCTCAAGATAGAGTGGACCGAGATATGGCAATGGCGGGGCTAGCTATAGACAATGGCTAGGGTTGACCACTCCATTCGCTCCTCCCGTGCATACTTTGCAGACTGGCTAAATCGGGCTCTGGTGTGACTATAACTTGCTGGATACGTAGTCTCATGGTATCACCCATCGAGACTACTCTGGATTGCATCTCCCTAGTCCGATGAGGTAGGAAGGGTTCCATTTCCCCTTCTCAAGGTCTAGTGGTTCCATGGGCGGCTAGAGGATCGTGGCGACACACGATTTGTACCCGACTGAACTCCCCAAAACAAGAGCCAGGTCAACGCCTGCAACTCTTGAGGGTCAGGGCGACACTATTGACCCAGAAAGTTTCGGACCCATATCCGGCCCACACGAAGTGACGGACTATAGGCCTAGCCCACTATGGGTCCCCAGTAGCCGTGCTCAGCAGGGACCTCTCTCTGCTTTGCCACTAGCCTCGTTGTATGGTGCTAAGTCACTCTATAGCCCCTAGCCGGGTGGGTTTCTATGCACAGGCCACATAATAATAGGAACTAAGGGGTCTAAGCTACAAGCATCATATAGATAAGAGCCACTAGGTCTCTACCCCCCTTTCCAAAACACAGCTGATGCAAGAATTAACCAACAATGTCTTTTCAAGCTGTTTTTACCTCCAGGGGAATGGACAGGCAGAAAGTACCAACAAGCAACTGATACACATCATCACCAAGATGATTTTTGAGAATGGTAATAATTGGCATGCACATTTACATGCTGCCCTTTGGGCGGACAGGACACATGAGAAAGGTGCAATATGGTATACTCCATTTCAGTTGGTTTATGGTTGTGAAGCAGTTTTACCATACGAGATGGAGGTCCCTTCTTTAAGAATTTTTGTTGAGCAAGAGCTAGGCTGGACGAGTTGGAGCAACTTGATGAACATATACCATGCGCATTTGGCTATTCAGCTGAAGAAGAATATGGACCAAGTTCACTTCTAAAAGAAGCATGGTCCCACAATCTATTTCAAATCCTGATGAAAGAGTGACCCTTTCTCCAAATTGCTAAACCTTAATTATTCTTCTTGAAACAATTTCCTTTTCCTTTTACTAGAATATGCTACTAGTGGCAAGGTAAGAACCTTAAGACCATTAGTCAACAATGTCCCGATATCTTGGACTCAAGAAGGTCAATGAAGACATCATACGAGTCGAGTTAGAACTTGTGAATGGATTAGGAATGCATCCTATATTCCACATAAGCCAGTTCAAGAAAGAAACAATGTCCAAGAATAGTGACAATACTCCTAGCCCTTAGCTCTGAGCTAACTCCTGAAGCTATTCTAGACACTTGCATTCAAAAGATGCACAATAGGAATATTGCAGAGTACTGGTTCTTGTGGCTAGATCAATCACTTCCCGAGGGCACATGGGAGAGTGAAGAGTACGTGCAACCAAATCCTCACCTGACTCAAAACCCATGAAGGCACAGAAGGATTAGTGGAGTCAATGTGAGGTCAGTTATGTAAGAGTAAAGAATTAGAGACTTTCATCAATATAGATGACAAGTAGGACGTCTGCAAAAGAATGAGCTACAAAAGCATGATCACGGCGTGGTTCAGAGAAGGGGTTTTTGAATGGATTAGGATGAAAACCATGATCATGAGGTGATACAGGGAACGGGTTTCCAAAGGGACTAGAGGATGAAACCATGATCACATTGTGATCCAGCTACGGGTTTCTAAAGGGACGAGATGGCAAAACCATGGCCACCGAATGACCTAGGAAGGGAATACGTGTCAAAATACACATGTTCCCATGATCCTTGAGGACCAAGGATATTCCTTCCTTCCTAAGTCATATATAGGTACTAGAAACGTGTGCCCGGCGATGTCGAGCGCTTCTCGAGAGCGTGCAGAATGGGTCTAGGGTATTAGATTCTGCAGCTACAATAGAGTTTATAAAATCTATGTAAATGTTATGGGCAAGAAGGCATATTGCATGATTGTAGTTGACTAGAAATAGGAAACACTCATCTACATGATAACATATCTTGTTCTTAAATGTAAACACACTATTATCTAATCTTGTATGAAACATGTATGCCTTCCGAAGAAACGATCCTTAAAAGCAACAGAAAGAGTGACAATGGTTGATACATCTGAGTGATTCATCTTATTTCTATTTGTTATCAAAGTTCTTGAAGAAAATCATTGTATTAGATTTCATTAAACAAATGGTTCATTAGCAAGTTTATAAGGACCTTGAGAGGAAAAATAATCATTCACATCAATATTTTTTGCAATGAAAACATTGATGTGTGTTAATGTGGTCCATTATTGTTTTTTTATGTTGTCAATTTTGTGGCAACTTATGGTTTAGGGTTTAGGATTTAGGTGAGAAATTATACTATGTGAAATCTAAACTACATTAACCTAAATCGTGAACTCTATATGTCAAGGATTGTGTAGCACAATCTTAGAACTTGCTAAATACAATAATTTATTAAATTATGAGCTGAAGAAATTAGAAGATAGATAGATAGATAGTATTTTAACGTCACGCCACTAGGCAGCATCCAACTGGACATGTGACCACACACCACATTGCTTGGTTGGGCCCTGCCCCCAACCACTTTACATTGCGTCTGTGGGTTTTGACACCCAACAGTTCAGAGTGCGATTCTGGGCAGTCTCGAACTCGAGACCTATAGTTGCTAGACCTAGTGTATTACCACTAGACTAAACGCCCACTAGACAAAATGCATAAGGAACAATATATGGATAAAAAGGATTACAATTGTTAAGTAGACTTGTTAAGTAAATGTATCAATTATAGATGTTAACCCCTTGCTCACTTACAAATGTAGAAGTCATGGGACTTTAATAAAACCAATGTATGGTTTACAAAGCAAGATAAAAGAAGCCCAAAAGAATGTTTAATGCTTCTACATCTCAATCTCGAGGCCTTTGTGAACAATAGTGGAATAGTGCTCTCCAACATATTTCTATTTCTACATCTCAATCTCCAAACATCATTTGACACATTGACTTTCCCTTCAAAGCCTCAAGATGCTCAAGTTTGAAATGTAGAATCTCAGGACATCCTTTGACACATGAATGCTCAGTCTCAAAAGACAATAAAGTTCTTAAAGATCTTGAGAAACTTTGCTTCTTGTATAGAGCCAATCTTACATCTTACATCCGACAGGCTATGATTCTTCTGAGCTCCACTCATCGTACATCAGCTACTTTCACATGCCTATGTGGAAACAATCATGCTATGTTACAATAGAAGGTAGTTCAAATATTTAGTTTCAACAACTTTCCACCTGATAGGCTCCATTTTGCACCACAGCAATTATCTGTTGCTAAGCTTAGTGCAATATTGTCCAGCATTACATGTGATTAGAATAGACTTCTACAGATTCTTTTCTGCTAAAGTATTCTAAGGATTGATTTCATTAACTCTTTTAAAGATCACTAATGGCCTTCAACCTACTGCAATATTTGGCCTATGTGGTGCATCATCATCAAGCTTCTTCATCTTCGATAATAAATCATCTTGAATCACACAACGGTCTAAATATATGGAGATATCTCTACTTGCATATCCTTTGGTATCCTCGAGGAACCTTCTTGTATCTTTCTTGATCATTACCCACGTGCTGCATACCATTCAACGCTACATACCATTCAACAACAGTTATTACGTACTTAGAGTAAATTGAACAAAATAATATGGTCACCCTAGTGCAAAAAGCTTATAACCCCATCGACTGTGGCAGTTAAGCATAAATTGAATCATAGCGAAGACCTAAATTAATAGAAGATAGCGCTATGACAATGAGGATAAAAAATACCACGTTAAACCATAGTATACTCATGAAGCATTTATAAGCTACTTCAAATAAATTATAGAATTAAGTATTTACATAACAACTTCATAACTTGTAGCATGGCAAAGGACCTCACCAGTAGCATAATACCAAACAACATCCACAAGATGTCATATGTCTTTGTTGTTCTGGTTGCTCCAGTATGTTAGCTTCTTGCATGCATTCGTGCAAAGAAAACTCAAAAGACAACTTACAGTCTCTTATGGATTGCCACATAAAGATTGTAAAGAATAGGTAGAGGAGAACAATAAACAAGATCCTTCACCAAACCAAGACACTTTCTCCTTTATTCACATCCAATATATATACAAAGAATAAATCTCAATGCATATACATATTATACAAGTGTTGTGCATGCAATCACATGCGTGCATGTGCATGTGCATGTGCATGTGCATGTGCATGTGCATGTGCATGTGCATGCATGCAATCTAATGCATGTTGATAATATTTTACAAGTCCAATACTCAATATTCTAACACTCCCCCTCATGCCAACACTTGAACTCCCAAAATATGGCGTAATTCTTCAAAACGAGCACGCCGCAATGGTTTGGTAAATATATCTGCAACCTGTGTTTCAGTATGTACATACTCCAACTTAATCTTCCGCTTCTTTACTACTTGACGTATAAAATGATGACGAATAGCAATATGTTTTGTTCTATAATGGTACACAGGATTCTTCGCTATAGCAATACAACTTTGATTGTCGCACAATATTTTTGTTGATTCTATTTGTTTCATAAAAATACTTTTCATAAGTCTTCGCATCCATACCACTTCTCTTGCAGCACTTTGAGACCGCTATATACTTTGCTTCAGCTGATGATAATGCCACTGATTCTTGACGTTTACATCTCCATGAAATCAAACTTCCACCATCAAGAAAAACACCCATGCCACTAGTGGATCTTCTAGTATCAATGTCACCAGCCCAATCTGCATCTGAGTATACTAACAACTTTTGTCCACCATGAAGTAGTAAACCATAATCAATAGTACCTTTTAAATACCAAAGAACACGCTTAGCAGCTTGCCAATGTTGAGAACCTGGTTCAGACATAAACCTGCTAAGATATCCTGTTGCAAAAGCAATATCTGATCTAGTATTCAATGCAAGGTGCATCAATGCTCCAATCAAGCTTTGGTATGGTGTTTTCAACATTGCTTCATACTCCCCTGCGTTTTAGGTCTCATCTGCATAGATAAGATAGTACCTGGTACAATTGGTGTTGCCACAGGTTTGCAAGTCTGCATTCTAAATTTCTCCAACATCTTTTCAACATATCCACGTTGGCTCAATTTGACTTTACCTTGATCATGATCAATCTTCACCTTCATGCCAAGGTAATGATGTATATAACCTTGATCTGTCATTTGAAATCGCTTAAGATATTTTTCACAAAATCCACATATTGTCGTGAATTCCCAACAATGAGACTGTCATCAACATGAATCCCAATAAAACATACTCCATCATCACACCTTCCAATATAAAAGACAATCATCTGCTGGAGAAGTCACAAAACCTTTTGATTTGAAAAATTGATCTAGGCATGCATACCATTGTCTCGCAGCTTGTCTCAATCCATACAATGACTTCTTCAATAAACAAACTTTGTTTTCTCGTCCTAGAACATTGTATCCTTCAGGTTGTTTCATGTAAATCACTTCTTCAAGATCTCCATTGAGAAATGCTGCCTTTACGTCCATTGTCTCTGCAATCAAGTTAAATTCTGTTGTCATGGCAAGAAGAAGTTTTACCGTGGGTGATTTCACAACTGGAGCAAATCTTTTATTGCACTCAATCCCTTCAATCTGTGAGAAACCTTGAGCAACAAGTCTTGCTTTGTACCTCTCCATCTTGCCGTCAAGATCAAGCTTCTGCACCATAACCCACATACAACCAATCACATGAGCATTAAGAGGAGAATCTACCAACACCCAAGTCTTATTCTCCATCAAACTTGTATACTCTGCATCAGTTGCTTCTCGCCATTTAGGAGCATCCTTCGATTTCATTGCCTCCTTGTATGATATTGGCTCAGTTACTAGAAAACATGCACTAGTGACTTCTTCTTGGGGTTCACCAGATTTCCAAAGCATCTTTGATGGTTGCTTTATCTGTTTGCCGCGACCATACAATTCAGAATCATATAACTGTTCAGGAACATCACGTCGTTTTCTTTGAACATCTGGTGCAAGTACAGCAGGTACATCACCATCAACATCTTCGAGTACACCATCACGCTCCTCATCTCCATCTTCAAATTTGATCTCCAATGGCTTGGTATTAGATTGCACATCCAACCAATCCACAAGAATCCATTCTTCATCAATTTTACTTATTGAAGTTGGATCGCTCCTATACAATCGTGTCTCATCAAAGACTACATTGCATGATATGTGAATATTCCTCTTCCTTGGATTATACAAACGATAACCTTTGGATTCTTCTGAATATCCAACAAGATAGTACTCCTCACTTTTGGCATCCAACTTTCTTCGATCATCATCTGGAACAAAACTATAAGATAAACACCCAAAAGAACGTAAGTGTTTTACACTCTGCTTTTTACCACTCCAAACTTCTTCTGGAATTTTATACGGTCTCCGGATGATGGGAATTCGATTTTGCACATAACAAGTCGTGTTCCTTGCTTCAGCCCAAAGAGAGAGAGGTAAACCAGATAACCACAACATACTCCGTGCTGCTTCAACCAATGTTCTATTCTTACGTTCTGCAACTCCATTTTGTTGAGGTGTACCTGGACACATGTACAAGCACGTGTATTCACGTTTGATTCCATGAGAAGCACAAAACTCCTGGAACTCTCTTGACATGTACTCACCACCACGATCAGATCTCAAACATTTGATCTTTTTTCCAATCAAGTTCTCTGCCCATGCTTTATATTGCTTGAAAACTCAAAAAGCTTCATCCTTTGTGCTCAGGAAATAACATTTGCATTTCCTGCTAAAATCATCAATGAAAGTTACAACGTATAATTTTCTATTCAAAGAAGAAACCTGCATGGGTCCAACAACATCAGAATGAACAAGTTCCAATACTTCACTAGTTTTCCTTTCAGAGTCTTTGAAAGGCAAAACATGCATCTTTCCAAGCATGCATCCTGAACAAACACCCATCTTAGTTTCATGTCCACAACTAAGATCTGCTACCAATTGATTCTTCACCATATGTTGGATCGTGGCCACATTCAAATGTGCCAACCTACGATGCCAAAGTTCAAGTTGAGAAGCAGGAGGTTTTGCTACAAGACTCAACAACTTCTCTTGGTCAGAATCAACCAAGATTTCATACAAGTTACCTCGACGTTCAACTTGAAGAACCACCTTCCAATCTAGATTGAAGATTCTACAGTATTCACTCTCAAACAACATTCGATGTCCCATGTCGCAAATCTTTGCCACTGATACAAGATTAGTTATCAAATCAGGTACCAATAAAGCATCATAGAAACGCAAAACCTTTCCATTTGACAAAGGGATTCGTGCATCTCCTACTCCACCTACAATCTTCTCATCACCATCTCCAACTCTCACCGTAGTTGAAGTGTTCTGCAACTTATCAAACCAAGCACGAGATGAAAACATATTGTTTGTTGCACCAGAATCAATGCACAAACGACTATCAGCAACCTCCATAACTTTCAAACCAATCTCTTCGTTATTTTCATTTTTTATATCACCTGAGAATGCAACGTTTGTTGCACTACTAGCTGGAGCAATATCATTCACATTTTGGCTCTTGTACTTAGCTGACAATCTCATCAAATCAGCTTTTCTTTGTCTACAAAATCTTTATATGTGACCCAACTTATGGCAATAGTTACACTCGACATTGGCAAATCTCCCATCATCACGCCAACGTCCTCCACGACCATTACCATCTTCTTGTGTGGTACCTCTACTTGTACCTACACCTCCTCGGCCACCACGACCACGTCCACGATATACATAAGCGCGACCTCTTCCACGTCCACGGCCACGTATTGCAAGAGCCACTTCATTAGAATTACTTCTATATCCTGCAGCTTGTTGTGTCTCAAGCTCAGCCTTAATGGAACTACACGCTTCTACAAAATTACCTTTATAAAGTGTCCTTATAGACATCTTTAAAGGATTAAGTCTTTGAGGAAAAGCTTTTGTGAAAGCTATTACTTTGAGCCTCCTGAGTCTTAGCTTGGCCTGCAGCAGCAAACTTTGCAAATATCTCATTGAAAGCTACAATGAGTTTTTCCACGTCTTCTCCTTCCTTATACTTCAAAGTATCTAACTTTGCCTCTAAAGCAGCAAGCTCTGCAGAGTTTAATTGGCCATACTTTGCTTCTAAAGCCTCTCAAAGATCATGCGCAGATGTGAAAGAAGTTGGTGAAGATGATGAAGATATAGAACTACTTCCGGGTAACTGCATTAATACACCATCAGTGATAACATTTAGAAGAAATGCTATTGCCCTTCGATCTTTCTCCTTCCAATCATCTGTCAGAGTTTGTGGTTTAGACTCTCCTATCACAGACCAACAATCATCGGCTTCCAACAAACCCTTCACTCGAAACTTCCAAGAATGCCAATGCGTTCCATCAAAAGGCTTTAGCGTGGACTCAATCTTTATAAACTTAGACATCTCGAACAACGAGACAAGATCAACCTACAGCTCTGATACCATGTAAAGAATAGGTAGAGGAGAACAATAATCAAGATCCTTCACCAAACCAAGACACTTTCTCCTTTATTCACATCCAATATATATACAAAGAATAAATCTCAATGCATATGCATACTATACAAGTGTTGTGCATGCAATCACATGCGTGCATGCGCATATGCATGTACATGCATGCAATCTAATGCATGTTGATAATATTTTACAAGTCCAATACTCAATATTCTAACAAAGATGTCTCACCTAATAAATCTATCCTATTGTTTAAATTTGGTTTTTCCGGGGTTCCGAAAACTTTTTGGAATTTTCTCTTAACTTGATTTCCTAAGGTTTCGAGGGTTTTGCCTGCCGGAAAACAATTCCGATTTGCCAAAAGTCAAAAAATTCCTTTAGCCTTGGATTTTGGTTTCGATTTTGCCCCTTTTTTATTTCGACCTTCAAATCCGGCATGCTTATGTGAACGGCATGGAGGACATCGTGGATGGCATGGAGGACACCATGTATTTGCTCTGCTACTGGGACTCTTAGCGCTAAGATGCCGCAATAGGTAAGCCCTACAGGTTGGATTGTTCTTGACGTTTGACTGCCACTTCATTGGATCGGCTCTTTGGGACTGCAACGACTTTATAGACAGATGAAGGGGTGCCTATTCATGTAGCCGATCCTGGCAGGCATTCTTGGTGCTGTGACGTTTTGCTTGGATGCCCAAAACAGTTGAATACAAATAGATTCGGCTGAAGTAAACAATCCTTCTGACATGGTGCTTATATCTGGAGTGCTTCTAATCAGGTTTGATCTTGGCTTGGTTTCTAATTCTTAAATATTGCTCTGGATAAGGCCCATTTACTGCTGTGTAGCATTTTGGATGGTGTTAGATTTATGATTCAGTTATGCAGCATGCATGCTTAATCCATGATGTTGTTCGCAAGATATTATCCTTTTTAAATGGAGATTAAGTTGTAAACAAGTTCCGATAGGTGTTTCCAGCACTAAATATGCAGGCCAATTTAAGGAGGTGGGATAATAGGATTTTGATATAGAATAGAGTTTTCTCAGGGTATTTTTTACCGCATATTTGCTTTCTCCCAACACCTGGATTCCAATTGAAGAGGAAGACATAGAGTTGCAATGACCAACTTCTTGGATTCCAGTTGAAAGGGGGGCTCTCTGGAGGTAAAATACTTTGTCACTTACTTAAATGGCAGGGCTCAATTTCTGTTACAAGCATCTTCAACAAAATGCATGGAAAGAGTTGAGTATCTAATTGTTTCTGCAACACATTTCCAGGTTGTTCATCATGTTAATGCATTGAATAGCTATTTAAATCGGATAGATTCGTCTACTTTTATAGTAAAAGGCTGATTCCATCTTTTATAAGGACACATTCCTAGCTTCACAATTTCCTACTTGCCTTTTTGTATATGCTGCATTTTGAATTTCCTCTAGAAGATATGGGTTGCTAACAGCATTGAGCATTATTTCTGAATTTGTAGCACATTATACATGTTGGAGACGTCATAAGTCATCTGATGGACTCTTCCATGCTGCTACCAGCTTATGTAAATACAAGATGACAACAATAGAAATATTTTCAGATTTGTAAGTTTTTTATTTGATGGCTTTGTATAGATAGTTTTATTAACGAGGAAAGGGTAACAGCCATGATGCAGAGCAGGCGACATGAAGTCTTCCTTTGAGGTAAGGCAAATTGATTGTCATTGCTCCGTTAAAAATTTTCCGTTAACCTAACTGTCTTTTTTGTTCTAGCTAATGTTGAGGTGCTATCTGCATAATCTAGCATGTTAGGAGTAGAGAAAGTACTTCATGATCTAGGACTATGAATCAAGTTCTCCATGTCTACTGCCGTTAGCCGAATCTCCTTAGTAGAGAATTCCAGATGAGAGGCATCATTCCAGTTGAGATAATGCACATTCTATTTCATGCATTTCCTAGGATGTCATGTGATACTAGCAACAAGCTATAGGTTACGAGATCGTTATGAATAATTGCCTTACTCTGCCACACTTCTTAGTTGGTTAATGATCTCTGGTTCAGCAAAAACAGAATATGTACCCTCTGAAAATGCCAGAGGCAAATCAATTTCAATGCTCATTGCCCATATTAGTCACCAGTTTAGAGGAAAATGTTATAACCACCACATGTGCAAAGCCCAAGGTAATGACGATTGTTTGATTTTTTAAATTCATATTGTAACTGACACGTCAACATTTCAGATAATTTATTTGCACATTTAATCATTTGCTACTATACAGAAGTTATTCGTTATCTGTGCTAGAACTGATTCTAAGCAACACTCAGGAGTTTGGAGGCTTGACAATCTTCAGATGCATAATCTTGGATCCAGAATTTCGAAATGAGAAGATTTCTTATCTCTTTTGCAATGGTTCTTCCTTGATTTGGCTAGGTCTTCTCATGATGATCGAGCATGCAATTTGAAAAATAGGTATGGATGTCATGTTTGGGAAATTTCAAGGTGCTATTTCATGTAGATTATAGAGATCCAGTAGTTGTATTTTCAGTTTAAATCTTGAATATTTTTAGATTTTGCAATACCTCCACTGCCTCATTGTCATAGATGCCAATTGTATCCCTGAATGAAAGAACAGACGAAGTCCATTCTTTCCTCATAATATGCATGTTCCCACACCTGGCTGCTGTGCTGCTATATCATAGAGGCACGTTCTTGGAGTATTTGGTACTTCAACTTTGAACTATTCAATAGTTGAACCATTGGAAACACGCTCCTTTTTATTTCTGATTATGTTCTTTGAGTCTCGCTTTTTGTAACACTCAATATGGTGTGCTATTGATGCTTGAACAAGATATTTATACCTGAAACTGGATTGTCTCCACTTTTGCAAAAACAGCTTCCTTCACAGGAGTCCATTCTAGGCCAAGAGGATGACCATATGGGGAGAGAACTTCGGCCCAAACTGAAGGTATTTTCTCAAAACACTGTTTATTTTCGTACTTATCATATTCATGAATTTGAAATTCGAACTCTAAACGTTCTCCTAATCTGGGCATTAGGAAGAAACGCCATGTCAGAGAGAACTACGAGAATACATTAGGATTCTAGACTAGATACCAACTAAAATGTAACTTTTATATCTGCCATAGAATATGAGTAAGCAGATCAGGTAAAAAGTGATTCAAGAAAATATGTATATGCTAAGAATCGAAAACTCTGCTGGCTGTAACAAGATGAGGAACCAAGCCAAGCTGAACTTGCTAAACCCACTGCTATTATCAACTTAGTTCCATTTATCAGGAACTTTATCAGTTGTTCCCTGTAAAATACCAGATGAAATGTAACTTCAGATCTTAACGTATTAATCTTAGAAAATGAGCAAGTAGATTAGGTAAGATACAGAACAAACCTAAAGACAGAATTATCATATGGAAACTGTGCATCCCATTTTGCTGTTTCACTTGATGGTACAATGAATAAATGTTTTTCAATGGGCTGTACTGCCTCATATATACAGTTAGAATCATTTGCCTGCACAAGTGCAACGGGAACTCCAGATTAAATTTGATTACATGTTCCTAAAGGCGGAAAACATCCTCCATATGCACTACCAAGTAGAATTTGAAATTATACTCTCCACATTTGGTCAGTGTTTGTGACAATGGTGTGCCTGTTGTCTTGAAAGAAAATATATTGCTTCCTTTCTTCTTGACCCGTAGTTCCATATGCCCACAATAGACATCATGTGGAAAGATAGCTTCCACCTTAACCTTTAAGACTTCTGGCAAGATCAGTGTTTGCTTTTTATTTCTTGAATATATAAGGAAAAGTTCAGAAGGTAGTTGATACCCAGCATTTAATCTGGAACCATGCGCTGCAAATTCCTGCCAAAAGTGGTGAACAACGAGTATCAAAGCTAGGGACCAAATCCCACAGGTGACATTTTGGTCTGGAATTGAGGCGTGATTCTCAGGTACAATATTTGTAAAATGGATAGTGTTTTGTTACCTTGGTAAACTTATGGATGCATTTAGATGTGTAATGAATGTCAGAATTTCTGAGTTTGCCATGGCTTGAAATGCTCTAAAAGCCTTTTCGTTGTGTGCAGGAATAGCCGGATGGTTTGGAGCAGATAATAGATGTAGGCATTCATTAGATGTTTCTGGAGGCTCTCCTTAGCAACTGCAGAGGACTCAAAGGTCTCACATCCAATTTTGATAATAAATATGCATTGTACAGTTATTCTTTTAAGTTGGCCTTTACTGTGCTCTGACATTCTAAGTTTTTCTAGGGCATTGGTAGCAATTGCGCTCAAATGTCCTTGGCCAAGCTTTTCTAGATCTTTTATAATTTCTCTTCACATATTAGAACATTTTGGGCCATAGCAGGTAAGCATGTTGAATATGCCTTTAATGCTTTATTTTCTTAGCTTCAGTCATCCTCTGTTATGCTTATCGAGATTCTTAGGGTTTTTAAGGTCTCGGACTTTTGAAATTTGTACTTGATTTCAAGTGTGTGTTCTTGCAACAAGTTTCAACAAGTTTAACTGTATCACAGTTTCCACATGCTCAATTACAGCTAACAGGCAATATTCTGCTACTATTGTTTGCACATGATGCTCAAGTGCGGACAACAACTATACTAAATATTTTGCTACTCACAACAGAAGTCCCTGCTATTACTGTTGCTTCAGAAAACAGTTCAAGCTCTCATTCAAAGGATCTTCATGTTCTTCCCTCTCAACACATAAGTTAAAGGATATTGGATGTTTTTAATGGTTCATTTTCTCAGCTTCCAGTCATGCTCTTTTATGTTTAAAGAGATTCTTAGGGTTTCAGTCAAGCACTTCTGGAATTTGTCAATTAACTCCACCAGAATTTTTCACATGATGTGTAACAGGTGTATTCTGCCACTCATAGTTTGCATACGATGCTCAAGTGCATTTCCCACGACAGCTTTGACTGCATCAGAATTTCTCACACGATACAAAGGCTCCTGCTATTACTGTTGCTGCTAAATAAAAAATAATTTCTAAAGTTGCAGGCAATTTCTCGCGTCTATAACCACGAATTTACTCTTATATCATTTTCATGATTTTGATAAATTATATATTAGATTTACAAGCCTTATAAGCTGTGCTTGAGAGGAGACATACATGAAATAGAAACTATAAAAACTGAATTGAAAAGTCATGTACTCATCACTACTGGGGTCATCATTATAAAAGAGCTAATATGATTTAGGCACCCCAAAGGTTGATTTGGCTGGGTAGTGACCTGCCATGTTGCCACCAATCAATCCCATAAATAAAAGAAAGACTTCGTAGTATATTTTGTGCTATGCTCTTCGAATTTACATATAGCTCTTGGTTCATTGCACAGACATTAGCTTTTATAGCTTCTAATATTTGAAGGTCTTCCAAACAAGAAATAAGTCATTGACTGGGTAAGCTAAGCTGTTGTTTTAAGGTGTTTCTGTTGTATCAATAATAGCTCCTCCTGTAAACTCATACAACAACTCCTTCACTCGACACAACATTTTTGCCTCATTCACAGCAAATCAACACAAAATATGCCAGTCACACCCACACTCACATTCACACCTACCTTCCTCTTTAGCATTTATCAAATACAAAAATTGCCACAATCTTTATAGTGGCCAACAATCAAACAACCACTATTTCAAATTGTAGTAAAGCCCGGCAATGCCGAGCACCATAACTAGTCTTGTTAAATTGGGATTTTCCAGTTTGGTGGGAAAGTTTTTTGGTTTTTTTTTAGGTGTGATTTTCTATGATTGTTAAGGATTTGGTGGCCGGGAAATATTAGCGCTCTTCCAGAAATCGAGAACATTTTTTTAGCATTTCTTTGAGCAGGGGTTTTTGGGCCCGATCTATTATCTCGGCATGCATGCCACGAATGCTGAAGATTGCAAGAGTGGCCTTGGTTGATTTTTATCATGTTCAATGCCTGGTTCTTACAAGCCATATATGCATCTTAGCGGCATCCCCAATTGCATTTCGGATTGCATGAGCCTTCGATAATCTGCAGTTTGTAGCTCTTGTTGGAACCTGGTTATGGCATCTGATCCTGCAAATATGTATTTGGCTGGAAGAGGGCAAGACTCCTCTGCTTTGGTGGCTCGGAGTTCCATCGGCTTTCAGAACTATGACACGGTTTCTTGAATTGTTTGTGGTAGGCACGGTTTCTTGACTGCATAAGTTCATCTCCATCCCTAGCCGACATCTTCTTGCAAGATTTTATAGCTTCCCAAGGTAAAACTTCTAATGCTGGTTACTGGTTGTGATTTTTATAGGTTGAACTTCTAGCAGATTATAGATGTTGGAGCTGTCATAGGTCATTTGATGAACTTTTCCATGCTATTACCCAGCTTATATAAATATAAAATCACAACAATAAATGATGTTTTCGAATTTGTAAGTATTTTATCTATTTTATCTATTTTATCTGATGGATTTGTATAGATCGCTTTCTATAACTGAGGGAAGGGTAACGGCCATGATGCAGAGCATACCACTGAAGTCCTCTTCATCACTGAAGGTCGTCTTCTGAGGTAAGGCAACAAATTGTCATAGCTCCATAAACAATAGAATCTTCACATTTTAAATCTTTGCCTGTGGCAAAGCGTTTCTGTATAATATTTCTATGGAGCTACGCCAAGTACGCCTTAATTTCTTTTGTGCAGCACACTAGAAGCAGATAATTCACATCCATTGAGCTTAAAAAAGCTACTCCTGCTGGTCATGTTTGGATCACTATCTTAATAAAGAGCTTAGATGCATGCAGTTCCATGATCTAGGATTATGAATCAAGTTTTCCATGTCTAGGGCCCTTAGTCGAATCTCCTTAGCTGGGAATTCAGAGGCATTATGGCAACAAGCTGTAGGTTACAAGATGGTTATGAATAATTGCCTACATTCTACTTTGCCACTGCTCTTAGTTGGTTAATGATCTCTGATTCAGCAAAAACATCACTTGTACCTTTTGCGTTTGAGCAAGAATCTGATTTGTTCTTCCATATTCAGTAGAACAGTTTCTTCCGTATTTGTTTATGCAGCAGTCTCTTGATGGTGATGAACAATTTTCTATACATAAGCAGGTGGGATCAAAGTTGGAAGGCTTCTTGGAACTCCTATTTCTAAGGCAAGTGTTGTTGAATCCATAAATGTTATTGCTGGACAGTTCCCCAGAGCCATAATTTCCTTTAAGTTCACTTTTCTTCATGTGCAGGTAATGTTATGATGTAATTTTCTGGTTCATAGCTCCAGTTCTCATCTAGGCAGTTTCCTGCTGTGTCAAATGGAAAATGTAAGTTAATTATTCTTACCTTGCATATAGTTAAAATTCTAGAACATTTCTATTATTTTAAGGTTTTTATGCTTTGCATGTTGTTAATTTTTGGGAATTTTAGAAGGCTATTTGTGGTACTACAGAGCTAATTATATTCAGTGTAATGCAGTGCAATTTCAAGCATCTGCATTACTTCTCATGAGCATATTTGTATCTATTTCTACTTTTCACGAATATATCCACAGATAAGATAAGATAAGATAAGATAAGAATTTTTACGTCCACGGGAACCCAACGGGTTATGGGACGGCACATGCAAGGGCAACAGCCCATCTAAAACCCGGGGACTAGGCCCCATCACCAAATACAATAACCAAATATTAAAAGGCTACCAAGAATAAGAGAAGATAATGCTAATGCTAGTGGTAAATTTATGCTTCTAAAATTATCTAGACATAGCCAGTCCAAGGATTGGAAGGCCATTGATCTAGAATAATTGCTGCGCCTCCCCTGTACACTGCCCATTTCTTTTGCAGGCGGGCTGCCCTCACCTTGCAGAGCTCCTCCTTACGGTTACACAATTGAAGAGGGGAGAGGTCCTCCTGTACTGAGAAACTAGTCCTCACGAGATGGTTTCCATGCTGAAGAACATGTAAGCGGCTAAGAGTGTCTTGAAACCGAACCAAAAGATGGCGGGGACGATCAGGTCTTGCCGCTCCCACCCTAGTAGCGGAGACAACTCCACCAGCCTTCACATGCATGACATCAGTGAAAAATGCAAAGCAAAGATCCATATCGAAAGGGCATCATCTTACGCCTCTGCACCCCTATAATCACGCAGGGCTCCTAGTAACGAAGATACTGAGGTAGCCACGCTCCTGTCGCTAGCGCGGCATCTGCGACTCTGGTCCCCTTGGGATTGTGGAGATGTCCTCCACGCCCACCTCAACATGTTCCCTTTCAATGTGTGCACTTCTGCTTCAACACAATGTTTCTTCTGTGGCTGTAATTCTGTATCTAGTGTCTGTACTGAGGCATCACTTGTGCACACATACTGGGCTTTAGGGTCTGGAACGAAGGCATGTATTAACTGGTCACGAAGTGTAGGCGGCAAACACTGAACTTGCAGGTCTAGAGCACTTTGGAGATCCTCCCGATCTTGGAAGGTAAATGTACCAGGCCTGCTTGTGCTTGATATATTTTCATTTATGAATCTTTTCATTTCTTGCTTCCATTTTTTCTTCTTTCACACTTCTCCCTTCATCTTTCAGATTGCAAATAGGCACAATGACATGCTAATAATGATGTACAAGAGCTTGGCATTAGCTATGATAAGTTATTTATGCTTTTATAGTATGAATCACAAGGTCTCAGATGTGCGAAACTTCTTTTCTTCTATATATTTTCGTTTTCTGATCATATAATCTTGAGAGATTGTAGAATTGACCTTGGTTGGAATGCAAGATAGGGTTATAGTTATAAGCTATGACTGCCTTTTAGATGTGAGCATATCATAAACTATACAGTAGAGGTGACCTTTGTGAAATAGGCTTTCTAAGCTATGCCTGGCTTCTAGATGTGAGCAGCCCTTGCAAGTTTCTTCCATGCACCATACTTCTGCCTATGCTGATCAATTTACGGGATGTGCAAAAATATATTTGGCTGGATCTATGTGGATATGCAGGTTCTATCTTATATTGAATTTTGTCATGGAGTTATGCCACCAATGGCACACAACTTGACTATTGGTAAGTATTATTTAATTGAAAAGATTATGTAGTTTTTGTAGAAAAGCTAGGTTTGTCAAGGAGTTCTGTCATCGTTTGTATGCAGCTTGACTGCTGGTAAGTATTATTTAATTGATAAGATTGTGTAATTTTTTTGTTAGAATCGCAGGAACAGGAACATGAATCATGGTTCTCCAGTTCAAAAATTTAAGAACGTAAGTTCTCTCCTATTACTACGCTATAGCATGCCAGATGCATAACCACATTTTTTATCTATGTTTTTAACATATCTATCCATGTGACATTTATTTTGTCTCTAGAGCAGAAATAGAACCCAACAAGTTCCAAAACGTACTAACGAATATGTTTCTCGCAGTAACTTTAGCCTTCAATTCATATTTAATTGTACTTATGGCCCTTAAGAAAAGCAGATTTGTTAGTTCTATGAATGCAGGATCATTGAGTGCTCTACAAGTTTCAGCCAATTCTAAACCGTGCGGCAAATAGTACGTGAGCCTATAATATAAGGATCAATCATTTGTTAAACGTCTAAAAGTCACTGATTGATTGAGGTACAGTTCAAATTCATATAGCATGAGGTTCCAATAGCGAATATAACTTCATTGAGATTGCATGGAGGTTCCAATAGCGAATATAACTTCATTGAGATTGCATTGATATAATCCTTATCTTGCTATCTTGCTGCTAATTTTTCGCAATGGTGCTTTCTTCTGGAAGACAATTTGTCTATGGTTCAAAATTCAATGCTGCTAAGATAAGCCATCATGTTTATGACATTGATTTCCCATGGTTACTCTTACAAGATGCTTTACCTTGGCACCAAAGTTCCAATCTCTATAGCATTTATGTAGGGTAATATGTTTCAAGTTTTTGGCTGTAAAATTGTTTTACCTCATTATATAGGGTAATAAGATATCTGTAAAATTTGGAGCTTTTGGCATTAAATTTGTATCTCTATAGATGTAGGGTAATATGTTATCTGTAAATTTTAAGTTTTTGGTAGTAAAACCATTTTCTACATTTTTGGCTATCATTCGCCAATTTGTAAACATCTTATGCCATGTTCTTTTTTGTTAGTAGATGACAAGAGGAGGTGGATATTGTAAATGGACATTGATTTTCCATGGTTACTCTTACAAGGTGCTTTACCTCGGCACCAAAGTTCCAATCTCTATTGCATTTATGATATAGGGTAATATGATCTGTAAAGTTTAAGTTCTTGGCAGTAAAATTGTTTTACCTCACTTATGTAGGGTAATAAGATATTTGTAAAATTTAAAGTTCTTGGCAGTAAAATTGTATCTCTGTAAATTTTAATAGTAAAACCGTTTTCTACATTTTTGGCAACCATTCATCAATTTGTAAACATCTTATGCCATGCTCTTTTTTGTTAGTAGCTGGCAAGGGGAGGTGGATAGCATTAATAATGTAAATGGAAATTTAAGTTTTGTAATTTACCTTCATCTTAATATATAATCTTACGACATCCAGGTCCGAAGAGGAAAGAGGAAAGGATGAGCGTATGAATCACACTTCTTCATTGATTGATTGTGTTCATTATGAACTACACTTCCAAAAACAATAGAATGATGTATAACAAACGTAGACTCAAGTAGCTAGGTGTATAACAAACGTAGGCCATTGGGATGGGGTGACCCACCAACTGCTATGGAAGTGAGAAAAGTGACCTAGGCCATTGCATTGGGATAAACACCTACAAGCAAACACCCATCGACTACCATTCAAAATACAAATTTCAACTAAGAAATTGCAAAAGCTTAACAAGCTTAACAACAACATTGGTTGGAAGTCAAGCTATTTTTTCATATTTTGGTTTTATTTTATTTTGTATATAGAAAAGGTATTTGTACATTAGATAGTCATTTATTAGGTTTAATTTGCATTACCATGATGAAGCAACATTGGACTCTCAAAAATTAGTTAATAAATCCCATGCCATAATATTTTAGAGATAGTTTTATACTTAGGCTTCCCTATAGCTTATGTTGTGAGACTGGCAATCTTTCCCTTGCACATCTGGTTGCCAGATACTTATGGGGAAGCACATCATAGTACAGCTAGGGTTCTGTTGAAAATGAGAGGATATGGACCAAGTTTAATGTTTTCGAACTTTTTTCCCTTATCAACTAGATTATATCACACAATTATTGTGGAGCTTATCCTGCTGCCTTATGGCAGACAAAGTGGAGGACACGTATAGGCACAAGTTCTACCACGTCGGGGATCATCATCGTATAACCCCAGTAACCAACTCCCAAAACTAAACATACACTGGCCAGGGTTGAACCCCTGACCAAGTGCACATTCATTTTGGCATTCTCAGGCCTAAAAACTTCCTTAGGTCGACCACTAGCAGGACCACAATAATGTTCTACTTCTTCTTCTAAGTTGTTTACCTCTTCCAATACTTCTTGAATATTTGGTTCTCCAGAGTTCCATTGGGAACGAGGCCAAAACCCCCATATAGCCTGTTGTATCTTATAGGGCTTTTTTGAAGCTCTTTCAAAACATTCTTCCAATATTCAATAACAGGTCCCATTAGGTCATCATAACAAGACCAATTTTCCAAAAATCTAAGTATTTAGAAATGCCTGATACAATGTTATCATGTTCTCTCATCCGTTCAACTAGAGGCAATGGTTCTGGCTCTCCCATTGGCAACAATACTTTTCCATCTTTATCTTTAGCTAGGGCGGCGGTGTAGGAGAAATACTTGGTCCTGTTAACTGTCAGGACCATGTAATCTGGCAGCCTCTGTGCCTTGTTGGTCAAGTACTTGGCGATGTTCGGGACATCACCCAAGGCTGCTTGAAGGGATGGGCGGGGAACAAAATAGCCTATGCAAGGGGGGAGCTGGACTAGGGAGGGTCCTACCCTAGCTTGGAACTCTGCTAGAACTTGTCTATATGCTGGGGTTGCATTCAGAGTGGCTTGGACATCTATTTCTTTTCCAAAGACTCGGAAGATGTCATTGACATCCGCTTCGGCAGCATGGGCACTGGCGTTGTACCATCGCCTGAAGTTAGCAGTGGCCATTGATCTAACGAAGAAGAGACTAGCAAACAGATGCAAAAGCGCCTCAGGGAGCTGGAAGATCGCCTAAGCAGTCGAGAGCAAACTTGTAGGGTGCTAAATGAGAAATGGGGGACCTATTTATAGGAAAGGGAGAAAACCCTAATTTTTGGATGACCTAGAATTTACTGGGATTGGGTGATTCTGATCTATTAAGAGGTGCAATTGAGAATTTGAAGACTACTTTTAGAGTTTGAGCATGCTAAGAACAATTAATGAACCTATTGCAATGACTGGAGATCATTTGGATATGGCATGGTGAAGAAAATGCTGAGAGGTCTCACACGTTGCGCCCAGACCGATAATGAAAAGTTCATTTTCTGCCCTAGCGCGATGTGTGAGACATGGGTTCTAAATGGGCTAAACTTGATCAATTTGGGTGATCTAAGGGTCTAATCTTACTAGACTCGTCGAGTTAGGCAGAATTGACCCCTTATTTGGTCAATTTGGAGCAGTTTTGGGCCTATTTGGGCATGGTCTCACAAGTTGCGCCCAGCCCGAAAATGAAAAGTTCATTTTTTGTCCTGGCGCGACGTGTGAGACATCGTCTCAATTTTGCTCAAAATGTCCAATTTAACCAAAACAAGTGCAGAATTCAATATCTTAACCTAATTAAGCAAGATTAAATATATTATTTACCCAAAAATTCTTTATATTAACAAAAATTTTGTATTATTTACAAAAGGTTTAAGGGCGTTCTCCCTTAATGTGCCTAGCAAGATGCATGTCTTGCCTGATGAGTGTGACTCTCTTCGCGTGAACTGTGCAGGCCGTCGAATCTTCAAAGTGCTGCACCAGTTTCTGCTCTGCTGCCTCCTGTATGCACAGCAACATTTCATCGGTCACCCTCATGTCCGTGTTGTATTCCTGGATGACTTCTCGGACCAGGCGGGCGAACGGTGCTCGGGGAATCAAAAATCCGTAACTTCGCTGGAAGTGCCGGATCTCCTTGAGAGCTCTTATCTCCGACTGCTTCCTGTCGGTCCTCTTCTTCCCTGGTGCTCTAGGAGGCTTGGGCTTCGGTGGTGGCAGCTTCAGAGTCTGTTTCGGGGGCACTCCACCTTCGATGGTTCTTACTCTGTGCTCCTGATAATAAGCATTGTATGCCTCCCACTTCGCCATGAAGGCATTGTGTTCCTTCAGCTTCTTTTGATAGACCTTTACGGGGTCTATCACATACGCCTCCCGTTGTGGCTGCTGGGCTTTGTTCTTATCCCACGTTGGGTAGGGTGGGGGCTTCGGTGCCTGCCCGGGCTGCTCCTGCTCAGGTGCCACCTGCTCAGGTACTTCCTTCTCCACGACCGGGGGTTTTGAAGAGCTTGCCCCCTCAGTGTTGGGGACGTAATCTTCGTCGTAGTCGTTGGTAGAGGGCAGGGTCTGTTCGCCTGATGGCTCGTTGATGGCTACACCCTTTACCCTCTTAACCTTCACAACTGTTCTTTTGCCCGCCTTTATGCCCTTGCCCTTCTTCTTCTTCGGCTCGCCGGCTGTGGTAGGCTCCTCCTCCTGTCTCTTTCTCTTCCTCTCTCGGCGACGCTCTTTGGCTTCGTACTTCCTGATGAACGCTGCGAGGTCTTCTTCTTCAGCAGGATCAAGCCTCGGCTGCTGCTGCTCCTCTCTCTCCTCAGCCTCCTTCAGACGAGCCCAAGCTTCGAGTTGCTCCTCGATGGTCGGCTGTCTGTGCTGTTCCCGTTCCTCCTTCCTCCTCCTTTCCTCCTCGGCGACTTCTTCGAGGATTTGGTGCATGATGTCTGGGCGCTCGTCGTCTAGGACCTCTGTCCCGTCGCTTTGGACTGAGTCTGCCTCCTCACTTGATAAAGATTCGCCTTGCCTGAAAAGGCGTTCTTGCAGTATCCCTCGTATCAAAGGCGGGATCAGCGTATTTGGAAGATTCGCTGGCGGGCTTCTGGCGATCTGCTTTTGTTGGGACCATATTTGGCGGTTCTTCGATCCGAAATGCGCCCGAAGATCGCTTTAAAGCGGGGGCAGCTTTCCTAAGGAAGGGGACTTGAAGCGGGGGGGCTAGATCTATTTATAGGCGGGCGATTTTAGGTTAAATTTTAAGCTACCTTTTTGGGTCACCTAAAAAATCTAAAACATCTAAATTTAAGCATGGTCTCACACGTTGCGCCCAGCCCGAAAATGAAAAGTTCATTTTTTGTCCTGGCGCGACGTGTGAGACATGGCAGATTCCGATGCTAAATTTTATATTTTCTAAGCATGTTTCTAGGGATATGATATGCCAATTCTACTAATTCCTAGCTTAAAATTAGAATTATCAAGTTATTTTTCTGTAATTTATGACTTTTTAATGTGTTTCAAGCTGAATGTCTCACACGTTGCGCCCAGCCCGTGAGATTCTCATTATCTGTCCTGGCGCGACGTGTGAGACCATCCTAGGTTGGCTCACTAATTTTAGTCTTTTTATGTTTCCATTCATTTTAACTGTTACTAGCTTAGCATATACTACAAAAATGAGAAGAATTTTTTTTTTCCATTTTTCGAGGTTTGAGGATCCTATCAAGTTAGTACTACTGGGAGCATGGTCAGTGCTTTGCTCTTGGTCACCAAGAACATTGCTCTGATACCACTGTGACGTCCCCTACTCGTATACGGTGCACTCACCATATACAAACAGAAGTTCATCCCCCATACCAGCTCCATACTGATACAGGGCCCTCCACATAACACGGCACCCGTAACGAGTTCCAGTGGGAAGAGTGAAGGGGTCATTTTACCCTGTCTCCCTCAGGGCCTACCTAGCTGCGGAAGCGTAAACATACATGTCAGTATACAACATAATCACATATCCACCTCGAAGGGTGGTGCATCAACATCTGCATAGACAATGATCAGCATCATACATAAGGATCCTACCCAAGGCTCAGACTCGAAGGGAGGACTGACGGCTTGGGTCTCCAGAGTTCATTGCAGACAGAATTCATGGCAATGGATTTGGCTGGCATAAGAACATGGCATAGGTTTGTCCACTCCATCCGCCCCTCCTGTGCACACTTTGCAGAGTAGGCTGAAAAGTGTCGGGACCTTACTGTAGCCCGCCGGATGCATAGCCAAAGAGGGCTATTCCTGGGTTTCATCTCCCCAGTTCCGATGGGGCAGGTAGGGATCACTCCCTCCAGAGATCTACATGCTGACTCAAGGTGACTAGAGGGCCACTACCCGTATTCGACTGAACCCACTGGAAAGTGAACACCACTTCACGGGTGTCGAGTCCATGCCTTACCCACACTCAGTGGTAAGCCATTAGACCTAGTCACAATGATCCCCGGTAGGTCTTACACACCAGAGGGATCGTTCAAGAGTCAGAACACGAACCTCCTTCTTAGCCAGTCTGGCCCCTTCACCCACAACCAGGTGTGGTTCTTGTACACAGGCCGAATCTATAGTGTGCTAGAGAGGCTAATCTAGGAGCATTCCCCCATTCCCAATACAAGGAGTTCATAGAGATACATCATCCATATACATCACAGAAGAACTAAAGAACTATATCTAGTCTATATCATAGAGTTAGGTTCTTTAGTTAGAGTCTGGTATCTAGGGATCTAGATGGCTGCTATGGGCAATTTAATAGGCTAAACCTACTGATTCTATGACTAAAAGACGGTTTAGGCTATTAAATTGACTAAATACCTGATCCTTGAGTTGCTCCTCCTAACCTGAGTTCGACCATCCTACTGAACTGCTCGAATCAAGGGAAACTAATGGTGCAATTCGCTCAGACAAAGCCTGGGAGGCGGTTTTGGCTCTTGAAGCAGCCAAAACAGAGCTCTAAAACCCTAGGAACGAAAATGGCCAAATTAGGGTTTCTCCTACCTAAATAGACAAGGGGGTTATGCTAGGGTTTCCAATTATCCCTTTTGGCATGTGGGATAATTGGGAATGGGCCCACTTGCCTTTAATGGCTAGGTGGCAAAATGTGCCCACATGGAAAGGTGTGCCCACATTAATGTGCACATTGGTAAATGTGCACATTAATATTAAAGGCACATACCTAGCAAGTTGCCCCCTTAGGGGCTACCCACCTGGCTACACATCGGCGTACACGTCAGTCGGAGTGGCGTGTACGCGTGACGAGGCGGTACAGTATATGTCCTGGGACCGTATACTGTGCTGGAACGTCACACCTATGGCACAGATCGTATGTTGGAGCCTCTAGGCACCTCTCATTTTAACTATGGTCACTTATGATTAGAGACGCCTATGAATTTGAAATACGAAATACAAATTCGTTGTGGTTTTGAAATATGAAATACGAGATTCAAACCTCATCTACCAAAATAATTGAATATCCGAATAAGAATGTTTTTATCAATGCAATCAGTGAGTTAACATGCTTATTTTTTCTATTAAATCTATGCTTCTTTTATAATAACCCAGTCGATCTACTAAAATAATTCAATATCCTAATAAGAATGCTTCAATCAATGCAACTAGCGAGTTAACGCACCTATTTTTTCTATTGAATCTATATTTTAATATATAATAACCCATTCAATTATTTCAGGGGCATGGTTTGTGGAATGATGATTTTTACATCCATGTCAAATCCCCCTAAAACCCCATATTATTGTGCTGTATATTAAAAGAACTGGTTGCAGACTTTAAATTTGATGTTGTTTCTGCAGGTGCCACATGTTAAGAATGAGGAACGAGTTTTTGCTCCACCCAGTCATTTTATATTTTTTAGAACTGCTGATTCAAAATCTTGGATCTGATACGATCTCAGCCTGAACACCTGAACAGACATAAAATCTTTACACAAATTAGTAGCTAAAGCCTTAATCAAAAGAGCTCTCCACCCAACCGAGCCACTCAACTAGTAACATCAGGTTGAAACATAAAGACAATAAGGCATATCAGACAATTAGCATCCACTTGTAGCTCCTCCCTCGAGCTAGCAGTCCTTAACATACAACACCAAGAGTTAGGATCAGGGATAGCAATAGGTTATTGAGCAATATCTGTAGGAGCTCTAGGAATCTGAGACGGTTACAGGAAAGTAAAAATCACTCAAATCCGATCTCTAGCTATAGAGATATCGCTAATTGAAGTTTAGTTTCTATTTATAGATGTCTCCATGAGTTTAGCCTCCTTTGGCACACCTTTGTCTTTACCTTTGTCTTTTGTTCCCAATCATGATACATATTAACTCTATATGATTTCGCCTAATACGTAATCATACTGGCCACTCTCCCAAGCTCATTTGTTAGATATTAACCTTAAACCATATCAAGATCCCATATCAAGATCCAACAACGTAAATTAATTTTAGATGAGGTGGCAACGCACATGGATAAGTTATAATTGCAGGAATCCTTGTACCTCAAAAAAGGCAAGCTTGCTAAAAATAACAAAATACACAAAGCTAAGGTTCAAAAATCTTTTGCATTTGAAATGGCCTTGGATACGACTTGAGAATCACGAGAATATTCTCACCCCCTACACAAGACAATCAAATAAGGGTTTGCTCCTATGGGCAACACTTGTTTCCCAGGCAATCCTTGTTTGATGGAAAGTTTGGGGGAACAATGATATAGCTTGTTTGTGGTGCTTGTGATGGTGGCAAATATCAAGCCCTATCCATAAAACTAGGCTTTGGAGTGCAAGAACAACCTATGGTTTAGAAAAGCAATTTGTTTTTATGTGATTTTTTCGCAAAATATTTTATGGTAGTCACAGGCGTGATACACATTCTATTGGTCACATGTAGAAGCTTCTACATGGGAGTAGATATAATAAAAGACACGCCATAGGAAATGGGTGTCTTCATTCCTGCCACCACTAAGCACTTTTCATAGGTTTATGCACATCCATTGGGGCAAATTTGTTGCAAGACCAAAAATATTCCAAAATTTCATGACTTCAATTGTAGGGCTGCTTGGAGTGGATCCCTGATTCCATGACCCTATACATGGAATTAATTCAAGTTCAACACACACGATATCAACAATGTGTTGAGAAAATTCCACGTTTGAGGATTAATGACCATGAAAGGTGGCGAGCTGTGTGAGGTTTGTATCATTGGAATGCCGAAGGAGTGGATAATGTTACTTTGAGAATGGGAGGTTAGAGAAATAACACATAGACGAGCAATTGTAAGATAATGATGGAGCTCATGCAGTATGACAGTTGAGTATGCTTCATAGAAGCAAAATTGTGGACGAGAGTTTTCATGGGTGCATGTCGTGCACTTGAAAAATCAAATCTAATGTGCTCAATGGTAGTGGATATTCTATAGACGCCATCCCCATGTGGTCCATACTTCCCCGAATCTAGCGTAAAATAAAATAAATAAAACAATTTTCCTTAGTTTGAAATATATGGAGGCAAGCACGTTTCCCTTGTTCGCTCGCATGCACAACCAGCGGCTGCGATTGAATTCCCCAGAACATTATGACCCAACTAACGATTCCGATGCCCGTTATACGATCCTCGGCCATTGCCCACACGAACCACACTCTGTTTGAGGAGCGTGGCGGCGAGAATACAAGGCACAGTGGTAGTATATGCGCTTCCATTGCATTGCTGGAAGGCGGCAATTTGCTGAATTCATGGCCCAAATTCAAATTCTAGGAAAATTTTATCAAGGTTTGATATTTTAGCATATGGGTTTTGCCTAAGGCATCTCAGGATTCGAGTGGCGCATTTTTGTCTCAAGACCGATTTTTCTGCTGGTTTTGTATCGCCATGAGTGGCCAAGGATCAGTAGGAGGCAGTTCAGCTGGTCCAGGTTCGGCTAGGAATAACGGAAGTGTTAATGTTGCCAAAGAAGCCTTTCAGGAGGAAGCTCACCTCTGAAAGCGGTAGCATGAGAAGGTCCAGTAGCCTTTCAAAGTAAGTATTTTTTGTTTCCTATTTGGTTTCTGACAAAAGACGTGCTAAATTATGTAAATTTAATAATAATTGGGCATTTTGTTATCAACATTGTCCATTCAATAATAGAACGTGTGTATCTACATCTGATTTTATTATATTGCATATAATGGTTGAGTTATGGATTATCACAGGTCGACTGGAGAGCGCACAGTGAAAAAGCTAAGGCTGTCCAAAGCACTAACAATACCTGATGGCACAACTGTTGCTGATGCATGCCGGAGAATGGCAACCCGGCGGGTGGATGCTGCACTTCTTACCGATTCAAGCGCATTATTATGTGGAATCGTTACTGATAAGGTACTGCTTGACTAGGTTATGACAATTATTCTGGATAAGTAGTTCTTCTGTCCCTAACACATACTATGGAGTTGTAGGACATTGCCACAAGGGTAATTGCAGAGGGACTTAGACCTGAGGACACTCCTGTTTCTAGAGTGATGACAAGAAATCCGGTCTTCGTCATGAGTGAGACATCAGCAGTTGATGCTCTACAGAAGATGGTGCAAGGTTTGATTTCTTATTAATTTGAGTTTGTTAAATCTATATTTTATTGTCTGTTTGCATTGTCCAGGAAAGTTTAGGCATCTCCCTGTTGTGGAAAATGGTGAAGTCGTGGCTCTTTTAGATATCACTAAGTGCCTATATGATGCAATTGCACGCATGGAAAGGGCAGCAGAGAAAGGAAATGCAATTGCAGCTGCAGTGGAAGATGTTGAACGACAATGGGGAAATGGAATGGGTGGTACGGAATTATTGCAATTTGCATCCTAACATTTTGGGACGACTTAGCATTCTAACAAAGCTTTATGAACAGCCCCGTCTACAGTGATTGAAACATTGCGTGAAAGGATGTATCGGCCAACTGTAGGTTCTCTGATCACGGAAGGTGCAAAGTACGTGAGTTTGATTTTGTAAAGATTATTTAGATGTTTTATTATGGCAACACATTATTTGCTTATTCTTTTCCCTCATAATTTCTGAGGTCCTTCCGATTGTTATGTCTATTAAAGTTTTATGAATTACGTTTTAAGTTGTTGTATGAGCCTGCATATATTCTTCTTTCTTCTTAGACAATTGCATATGTTGCAGGGTTGCCACTGTGGTGCCTTCTGATAGTGTTTTTACTGCGGCGCAGAAAATGCGTGATTTTCGGGTTAGCTCCGTAGTTGTCACAAGTTCCAATAAGCCTCAAGGGATTTTAACGTATGGTACATACAACCTGTCTGTTTTACCTTCTCTATATCATTAGATGCTAACCAATTTTCTTATGCAGGTCCAAAGATATTTTGTTGCATGTTGTTGCCCCAGGTCTTTCTCCCGAGATAACTACTGTGGACAAGGTTTTTTTTCAATTTTTTCATCCTTGATTTTGCTACTGAGTGCATGCTGTGATTTACAACCCTATATTATGTTTACAAATCATAAGTTTACTACACTGCAGGTGATGACACCTAATCCAGAGTGTGCTTCTCCAGAAACAACTATTGTAGATGCACTTCATACTATGCATGATGGAAAATTTCTTCACCTTCCTGTTGTCAATCAAGGTAAAATGTTCTATACTTTATTGGTGTCTTAAAAAATATTGCTGATTTTAACATTTTGACAGATGGACAGATAATTGCTTGCCTTGATGTGCTACAGCTTACACATGGCGCCGTAGCAACTGTAAGTTGTGATATCCTATTCTCATTTTTTCACTAGGAAGTCAGCTAGGGTATGATTATGCTCTATTATAACCCTGGAAAATTTCAAAGGCATCTTTGTTCCACTGCATTTTCAAAAGATGTTCCGGTGAGTAAGTAATTGCTTGGAACTTACTGGTAATAGTTTTGAAATATGAACATAGTCTTAGCTTTTTGTGAAGGGAGCAGTTAGAAGGATATTTAAGATTACTTACCAGCCTAAAAACTTAATCTTATTCAACAAACATTCTCTTATACGTAATATTTTGACAGGTTGGGAATGCTGGGGATTCTAGTGACATCTCAAGCACAATGATGCAGAAGTTCTGGGACTCGGCATTTGCAATGGAACCACCGGAAGATGATGAAGATACAAGAAGGTAATAACTGGATTCTCAATGGTATCCCTTGTTTCTTGTTTTAAGCTTAATCTTGTTATTCATGATGAAACAGCAACTTCTCTGCGACAATGACATCAGATGTCTTTGGTTCAGAAGCTGGAAGACCTACTTTTAGCTTAGCTGGGCCACCCAATTCTTTTTCTTTCAAGTTGAAGGATAGAAGTGGACGTGTTCATAGATTTAACTGTGGTATACGTCACTGAGCCATTAAATGGAATGTTATTTGACTGGGATTCAATTCTAATGGAATTGTTCTTCAGGTACTGAAAGTCTTACAGAGCTTATGTCTGCAATTGTTCAGCGGCTGGGGGATGATATTGATCGCACAAAAGTTCCTCAAGTCATGGTAGGTGAAGCTTATAAATATTTTTTCTTCTTTGGGTAACTAACTCTGGCTGGGCAGTACGAAGATGATGAGGGGGATCGGGTACTGCTATCAAGTGACAGTGACTTGATAGCAGCAGTTAGTTTTGCACGGACAACAAATTTAAAGGTATTTTATCTATTATGCGGATGCTATATCGCCATACAATTGCTCATGGGTACCACATTTTTAAATTCAGGGTTTAAGATTATATCTGGATTACTCAAACTCGGAAATTCCAACTGACCCCGTTAAGCTTGTGAGTACAACAAGTGGCTTGCAGACAGTTGTAATTGGCTGCACTGTGGCTGTTATTGGAGTTGGTTTGATTCTTTATCTGAGGAGGGCGAATCCAGGGTTTGTTTCCAAACTGCTATAACATATTAGTGTGGGAAGCTACAACCAAGAGTACGGGAGGTACGTGGCGACTTAAACAGTAGAAGCAATTATCGGGCATTTTCCAAGGATAGTTGAACATGCTCATGTTCTACCTGTCTAGAGTTTTGTACGAGGCCATATTTATGTGCATAAATACATCCAAGTTACTTTATAGAGCTTGAAGCTTTTACAAGTTGGATCGCATTTCAATTAAACATCACACCAATACAAAAAGCACCTGGATGTTCACACTCCCACAATCATCAGCTTGATCCATATTCCATATTCGAGTTGCAGTCTGAAGTTCATGTTTGAAAATATTTTCACATAATTGACAGAACTATAGACCACATTGAAAATGAGAGACTATACACCACATTTTACTTGAATTTTGTTTGCAACAAGCACAATTCTCAAAACTCGCAGTTTAAGAGGCTTTGCTCCCTTATTTGAACCAAGAAAAGTCAGAGAAAAGGCCAACCAATTAGAGCCCCTATAGACCTTGGTTTAAGAAACAACCAATGGAGTCGAGAAACTTCTTGGACCAATGGAATATTTAAGATTTATTGAATCAAGTCACCAGCGATGCATTAGTTTAGGGTTTAGGATTTTTAGGTATAGGATTAACGATTGTATGATTTAGGGTTTACATATTTAGGTTTAAAAATTACGAGTTTATTTTGTAACAAGCTTAAAGAACTGAAAGGATGCAACATGCAGGGAGGATGCACTGCATCAAAATAGTTCAACATGCAACTCAAATAATACGTATCAAACTACTTCACTTGCTTACTTTTGATTTCTTAATTATGGAAAGTAGACAAAACATGGATATCATGACTATGGCATCAAGTAAATCTACAACTTTCAGAGTCTATACTTTGGACCAATGGAATATTTAAGATTTATCGAATCAAGACAGGCATTAGTCTAAGGTTTAGGTCTTGGATTAATGACTGTAGGGTTTAGGGTTTACGGATTTCAGTTTAAGATTTTTGGGTCTATCATCTTATAACTTCAAAGAACTAGAAGGATACAACATGCAACTCACGGATGGAGATATGTTTTTTTTTAATATGGAGAGCAGACAAAACATGGATCATGACTATGGACTCTACTATGCTATGGACACAAAACATGGATATCATGACTATGGACTCTACTATGCTATGGATTCTAATGGGCCTTTAAAAAGATGTGCGCCGTTGGTTTTGGATTGCGCCCCTATGGTTTCACACAGAGGGGTCTAGATGCTCCAAACCGAATGCTCCAAATTTACCCATCATCACGTGTGCAAATTCAGCACTGCGTCCTGTTTGTGCAAAATCCGAGACAATTCAAGACCTTCAAGCAAACAAACCTATATGTCCTACTGTCAAGCGCTCCATCTTCAAATCTTACCCAATCGGCCATCCTTGCAGCTGGAGCAATCCATTCTTTGCAAAACAATCGTACCTGTCCTGTCTCTCTCAAGCGCCCATTTCTTTAACTAAGATCGAAGAAGAGACACTTGGTTTTCATGCTGCACAACCCAAAATAGAAACAGTATGATCTTCAGCCGCACAAAAGCCACCATTGAAGCAACAAGCCAATTTTCCAACAAAGAAAAATTAAAACCGGAGAGTAAAAATGATTGCAGAACTCTAATCTAATGGCTTCAAGTAAATCTACTTCCAACGATGGAAACAATTCGAAAGAGCTGTGTTTCGAGGTTCAGTTTTTGTTATGGAATTTTTTTTACCATGGATAATTCTAATCAATGTCATACATATTTATGGACGCAAAGTGAAAATAAGTTGTTGTTGGGTCGCATGGCCAATCGATCTTCGCAGATGTTAAAAATCTTACCTGCCTGGCTGGCTATCTATCCGTCCATCCCGTCCGCCTACCTGCTTGCTTATTTGTCTGTCTTAAAATGATTAAAGTTATGTAGATAAGTAACTCATGCATTAGGCAGACGAGCAAATTTTACATGGTATAATTTCTACTTATCGCAAATGCCTAAAACCTACGAACCCTAGTGTTTGCTATTGTAGAATAGTTTAATATAATAAGTTTTCCAAATGCCGTATAGGACTTTCACAACAAAAAAGAAACAACAATGAATTATATCAAATCTCAAATGCATCAATGTTTGCCACCCCCGATAAAGCCCGACATCACCCGAAACAAGAAAACTTAGCAAATACACGAACTATGGTATCTTGTAGTGAAACCCAGTCTTCAACTATCTAGAGCTCCTTCCATCAAATGCAACAACTGGGCTTCTACAATGCAGCAGCACGAGAGCTTATGAACGAAGATTTATTAAGATAAACCAAAATAAGAGCATATCCTAGAATAAGTTAAAATCACATGTAGTGGATGCTTCAGTAAGAAGTGTAGTTGAAGGTCCTAGCTCTTAGTTTGGGAAGCTTTGACTTCATGTGTAGCATAAAGCATCGAGAATCTAGCGTAATATATAAACATGATAAAGGTGCTAGATGTAAGAGTCCACAAGTGAGGAAACATGTCATAGTCATTTGTGCCTTGTTCTAAAGCTGCTGGTTTTTCTTGTCCAGGTGCATAGCAGCAGTAGTATGTCAATGGTTGAATTACATGCAATCGTGTTTTATTCGTCAATTTAAATAAACAAATGATATTTTAATGTGTACATTGCAGAAAAATGATTCGGACCAAGTTTAAGGTTATAGTTTGATGATACATTTTTAAGAGGATGTTTTGGTTTTAAATGCCATATGCTCATGTTGGTACGCTGATCTTTCTGTGGGATGCACGAACCCAAGATATACCACATGATGGTTACACGGAGCCTCTCAGGTCCCTGCGTTCAGTTGTCATTCGTACAGGATTGTAACAATCTATTTCTTATTTTGAAATCAGGAATGCTATTGTGCATATGCAAACTAAGAGCTTTCCCTTAGACCAGCAGGAAAGTGGCCCAGTTGTTTATATTACATTATATCCATATATATGTGAGATTTCTCAAATAAATGATAAATATTTCCCATCTGCACAGTTATTACGTTGGAGCCTTCCTCAGATTATGTCAAATTCCAGAGTGAGAGAAAACTAAAAAGGGATTGAAAAACCATGTTAGCCCTACATATCAGGAGGGAATATATGATTCCAACATCAAGCGGACAGGTGTTGGTGATGTGACATCCACTATAAGGTATGTAAACCTCCACTTCCTGTCTGTTTTATCCTTGAACATTTCGCTATAAACTTTCCCGGATCCATTTGGCCCTCTAATATAAAAATTAATCTGAGAAAACAAATGCATTGCCGTTTAGCTTATATAAATCAAGACAACATTTACATAAACGAAATGTACCTCAACATGTTCAATGCCTAATTCATCTTTCCATATCCTATTTGGTATACGTTGTCTGGCTGCCCTATTTCTACTTTCTTGTCCGTAACCCTTGATAGGAGTCCCTAGCCGTACTGTTACCTGAATTTTAGTAAAAAATACTTAGTCAAATATTGAAAGGACTGCCTAGAAGACAAAATATGTTAACAAGCTTTTCACCTGACTATCATGTTTTACTCTATCCAAAGACTTGGAAAATATCTTATACCTGCACCCAGTTGACAGTCTTAGATAGAAGATAAGAAGGCATGTGATGCAAATGTTAGATCAGAAAGAGAATTACTCTGCTGGTTCAAGAATTAATTCCTTAAACACTGCATACACGGCAGCAGCAGCCACGGCCAATCCTGCAATAATTACTAGACTGTAAGATGCCCCTTCTGCAACAGAAACTGGTCTTTCTGGTATTCGATCTGTGAGAGTATCAAAAGGATCCTCCTCTTCCTGTTTTGTGATGTCTTTCCTTCCATCCTGCTAGGTAAAGGAAGATAAATATATAATTTACATGTTGGGAAGATGGCAGAGGCCTTCTTTTTCTCATCTTACCTGATGTGTTTGCTGCGTAGAAAGAAGTGCAGCCCGACATCCCAGTGATGGAGAAAACAACAACTTTGCAATTCTGTTATTTGATGTTTGATAAGCAGCAGAAGATTGGCCAACCCTAGAGCTTCCTAGCTCGTGCAATCTTCGAACCAAGGATGGCCTGCAAACTGAAGGAAAAAGGTGAGGACAAGTTAAGACATTCTTCTCATAGACTTTCACAAAATGCATTTATTTGTTTCTTGAAGTAAGTAAAGCTACATTTCGGTCAATAGCTAGGAATAAGATTTTCTTCCGGACATCTAAAACTAGCTGAATTGTTCAATGCAAATTAGACAGATGCTTAACCATGTCCCTCTATTTTGTTAATGTCAATGGGAGAGAAACTTACGAAAAAACGACTCAGAGCCAGCTAAGCTACTTCTTCCACCAACATCTTTATGTACCTGCAACTAAGAAACAATATGAGTATTACTCTAAGGCTTAATATTCATTACAGTTTGTAAAGGCCAACTTTTCTCTTTTCATAATGCTCGCAGCAATACAATACACGAAACCTAGGTTAAGATTAGAATATACAGACAGAGATAAGTAAGTGCCCAAGTACTCACCATGAGCATGTTATCATTGGATAAATCTCGGATTCCCTTGCTGCCATTCCATATAGAGCGGATCAAGCTGGCACCATTTCTTGTAAAAGGACGATGTCTGGAGTATCGAGCCGCCATCATCTCTAAAGGTTAGAAAGTAGTGGGAAACAACCCGTCTGCCATAGCCGGATTGATCCGGCAGAATTCGTTAAACCCTAGTCCTTAATATTTCAAGTTCAAGTTCTAGTTCTAGTGAATAAAAGAATTATCATTTACTTGTAAATTATCAAAAAGTAGTACTTCCCTAGCAACGATGTGGTAATGGTAAAATAAAAGTCATCAAGTGCATTTGTAAATCGGTCGGGTCAATTGAATTGAAGATAATGCCTGCCCGATCAAGAACCGTAGTTTTCTAACGTAAGATCTTTAAAGGTTGTGGGTAGTATTGGTATGTAAATACGTAGAAAGATGACGGTGGCATCTGGGTTTTGGGAAGGAGGAGTATTTTCTGTTTTGGCAAAGGTCAAGCAGATAGGGTAACCCGTGCGAGCTACCATACATGGCGATCATGGAAAGCCCTTCTAATTTTGGTTTCTGAAGGTGTCGGCATCCTCCTGTGCTTGCAATTGGGGTCGCCCATATCATTTCGGCAGCTTCTTCTCCAGCGACGGCATACGGGTGGACACCTTGTTGGTTCCCCTTTGTTTTGTAAGTTTTGTTTGTGATCATGTTTATGAGAAAAGCAGCTAGAAAGGGCAAGGCTCATGCTGCCCCTGTGGATTCAAGTTCTGTGCAGACCGGTAATTCCTCTGTCATGCCTAATCCTGCCATGCCCAGTCTTGCAATGAACTGGGAGGCAATTGATGTCTCTGTGACACTGGGGCTGTCTGGGCAAGATGTCCCACTTAGTTTCTTTGATGCCCTTTCGTCATTTTGTGACACAAGGTGTGTGGCTGGTGCTGTTGCTCTGGAAAGGTCCAAGTTGTGCTAAGAGCTCGCTATAAGTCTGTTTGGGTCTGGGTTCGAGATCTCCTGCAAGACAGCCCTATGAGGACCCTTGGATCAAACAGAAGAATCCTGGCTGAGTGTCACACGGGATTTTGCAAGAGAACAACAAAGAGAAAACAGAAAATAGATAACACCAAGCAATAAGAAGAAATCAGGCTTTCTTGGTATCACTGAGTGTATATAAGCTCTCGAAAATCGAGAGGGAAACAGGAGATAAGGACTAATGCTCATCTAAAAACATGAGTTCTATCTCTGCTCATATATATAATACAACGACATTGGGCCCAAAATAGGTGTTTGGCAGATCTCGCTACCAACTCCTGGATCAGAGCCTGATTTTCCGGGAATCTGATAGTGCCTTCTTTATGTGCCTGGAATCGCGCTGACTCTAGACTGTACTTCCATGGGAGCCGTCATTTATCTGTTCTTTGTCTCTTCTTAGACCCAAGCGTGGTCTTCTGCGTAGGTTTCGGCGGGGGCGTGGGTCTACTACCCGATGCTTGAACTGGTCCTGCCTTATTCCTACCTTGCTCCGTGGTCTTCATGAATAGTCATGTACCGGACGCTGGGGACTAACACTCTCCCACCAAATGACACTTCTGAGAGAGATAAGCGTGAACAGTTTGGAGGAGGGGAAACCGTGAACTTGAAAATCATCTTAATGGCTATGAGGGCGTGACCGAAAGTGACACGTCGTGATGAGTTCTTGCCGTTCCTTGAGGGCCTCGAGTATTGAGACCAATTGTAGGGTCGCATCAATGAGTAAACTAGGCGCACCATGTCTTCAAAGGGCACCGGTGAGCTTCCCAGTACATATTGGCATTCCATGAGAAGACATGTCCGAAGTCCAAAGGCACTTGCACTTGCATTAGGATTTGTAATAATAAATAGGCTTATGTGCAAGAGAACACAAGAGAAGACACTTCAATCTTTGCATTAAAACAAGCTTGTCGATGGTAAAGGATCCTGGGGAGCAAAGACACTCCAAAACTGGGTGAGACCCCGGATAACGTGAGTAGACATCGCAAACCTTCATTGGGGATATAAATCCAATTGCGAAAAGGCCCACCCGGGGTGCACCTATCATATAGGGGTACCACATGTGTGCAAGGGGTCGCCAAAAACCCCCTTGTATATGCCTTAGAAATCTTCCAAAAACCCCCATTTCAGCCACATATTGAACCAGAGTCACCTAAAAAAAGCCCCCTCGGTAAGAGTATATGTATGGTTCAAGTAAAAAATAAACCCTTTTGGGTCACTCACATGAATTGTATGGCTATAACTATCTGAACCCCCCTTGGCGCTCCAATGTATCACCTTCTTGCCAGACAGAGCGACGAACAAAATGGGGATCCCACCGGAGGTCTGTAGAAATATGAGCAAGAGTCCAATCCGCATGACCAGCCAGAACCGTGGTCCAAAATGGGAGACGCTAGTCAGACGTGAGATATCGACGGCGTGGAGGCGCTCCCAGAGATGCATAAAGATGAGTATCCGGTTGAGGCTGCATCGTGGCCTGCTCACGGAATTCCTGAACAAGATCAGCATCTAAGTTTTGACACCATTGTTCCCAGTCGGAACAGGGGAGCAAGGTATTCACAGGAGGAGAGACCCATTCCGTGGGGATGGTTTGACTGTCCAGATAAACACGAAGAGTGTTATATCCGCCAAGATGCTGTAAATAAATCTGGGCAAATTGAATTCCCACATCTTTCGATAAATTCCTGCGCACTTGTTGCAGAGTTTCAGCAATCCAGAGGGGAAGGTGATGAGCAAGTTCTGGCATATATTTCTCCTTGAAGGTGGTGGCGTGTGTCAGATCCTACAAGTATTTGTTCACAGGCAACAAAAGCCATTGAGCAAGTTCATTGCCACTGAAAGCACGGTTTGGCCCATCATCAAACTTGTCCAGGGTATCAGCCAGGTAGAAATCATGAATGACATAGACCATAGGTGAACCGGTGAGGAAGATGAAAAATTCACGATCATCGCGGTGTAAGAAGGCCATAGACCAAGAGAGTACAGAAAAGACCTTTATCTTCAATGGCATAAAAATGACATTATGCATATACTATATGATTTCTAGATTGAGAAATGCATGCCCATAAAAATGTGTGTGGGGGTTTATTTCATTCTTTGAGAGCCAGATCTGAACCTCGTGACGGGCTTACTCAATTCTGCTATGGGATTTTCAGATTTTAGTTGTTTGATGGAGGGAAAAGACACGCGTTATAATGTAACACCTATTTTTGTGCACGTCATCAACTATGCAGGTTATAGACTATTGTTAAACGTAAAAAGGTAATAGCCGAAAATTACCAACATTATGGTGCACTGTAACCCTGAGATTATATATGTTTGATAGTGTCCTCCAGCGTCACACTCTTTCTATCTTTCTTGGAAAGGGTTGTCCTGCGAACATATCACCGTATTGAGAGTAAAGTTACTTTGAGTCTTTCAAATGGAACAACGAATCTTACCTTTCCTACATTCTCTCTTTTAAAAATGGCATTTTCAATCTAGCATGCTCAATTCTTGCCAGGGGTCGCAAAGTGAAGGGCAAGAGAAAATTTGGCAAGTGTGATTCTTGCAATTTATAGCTTTTCCTATTCAAATATCGATGTATTAGGAGCTTGGAAGTTCAAACCATCCATGGCCAGGTGTTAGTCAATTAGGATTGGGAATGAGCACCCATCTTTAGTCGTATGAGACCATTGAAGCCTATGCTTCTTGGCCTTCTTGATTCTGCTTTCTCATGGCCAGGACTGCATTCTAAATTGTGCAATTGACACACTCAAATCCATTGTTTAATTTACCACCAATGCTTCTAATGCATTGATTGCGCACAGATTGCTATCAGTAGTATGATTTCTGTAACAGGCTCCAAGCTCACCTAACTCCACCACCCCTGATAAAGAGTTCACTGCGAGATTGCTGGTGCAAAGTTGAGAATACTTTCCAGTCCATAAAGATGTGGAACCCCCAATGCCATTTCTAATAAATCGAGCAAGTAGTCGAAAACTCTTTATGAAACCCAGCTTCTTCAGTTTAGGCCCACAAATCTTAGTTGGAATGCCTTCAGTGAGGTCGTTATTTACTAGCTTTCTATCTTTGTTTTGTTAAATAATGTTGATAAAGTGCATCCGTTCCTCACAAATCAGTGACGATGTCTATGACCGAGCTACACAAAAATATCCATCTTCCAATGTAAAAACAACTTATATTTTATGTGTTGCATTTTTTTGCTCTGGAGTCACAAATGTCGTCATATATAAAATGTGGCATTATATTTTAGGATGTAGTATAAAAAGATCTAAATCAGGGTTGTAAATCTTATCTGCATCAGCATCTTCACACAACAATACTCCATGTTCTCCTCCTCTCGAGCACAAAAAACAGATCAGAGGTCTTCAAGGAGTTACTCTCATTTCTATGACAAAACATGTATTTCTATTCTCTGCTCTATTAGACTTGTCCTTATGCTTCTGCAATACTTGTTCCATGCTGAGCACCAAAGATTTCTTCAGGCTAATTCCCAGAGGAGATCAATGCTGCTGAGGGGCTCATGAATTTTGCCATTTGTTGAGTACCATTTATGAAGAAAAAGATGACGGCATGAGACAACATAGTCCAGATAGCTGGAGGGAGTTGAAAAATCGCGTGGAATGGTGAGAGCGAGCTGAAGGTATGTCTCATGTTGACTCTGAGCCTCCTCTGCAGATTTAATAGCCTGCTGCAACTGGTGGTCAAGGTCACGGATTCTATTATCTTTCTCAGCGAGGAGACGGGACTGATCACAAATTTTGCGATGAGAGTGTGTGGCCTGTGAAGAGGAAGGTCGTTGAGTAGCAAGCTGTAATTGAAGACTTGCAATTTCAGTGTCATGAATGAGCTCTCGCTTTTGGCGCCTCCAAAAGCCGAAGTTTGTAAAGGCGTGACTGCAGCCTGAAGTCGATACATTTGACCTTCGAGAACAGAGATACGATCATCTCTTTGGGCAACCTCGGTGAAGCCGGCCCGGTGTAATCTTTAGTTAACTCGTATACAAAGTCTAGAGATCGGTAAGAAGCTTGTCTTTATCTTTAAATTGAGTCAGGAGTTCTTGAATGGTGGTCATGAATCGAGCTTGCCGATCTACGGCGTGGTGGTCTTTATTTTGTTCGACTGGAGAGCCTCACGGGTTTGTAACAAGGTAGCATGCTTACTTTGGAAAAGGTCTTTGTAACCCCCGAAAGATATGTTTGAACTTTTTGAATAAAGTGATGGCACGAAGTTTTATAAGTTGGCGGGATATTGGCGTAATCGAACGTTGGTTGAGTTTCACCAAGATCCACAACTTCCCGCCCGGAGTTTGAATATGTGGGACAACTTCCATGTCCTTAACAACATGAGCGGGAGGTTGGAGCATTATCGAGGTCAAAGCATTTTGTGTGGTAAAGAAAAGAGGCGGTGAGTATCATCAAGCAAGGATTGCTTCCACCCATCGTGACGGACGGCATGAACATCCACAACATCAAAAGGAGCATCCGTGTTCGAAAAATGATCGACTCATTGAATGCGATTGCAAGGAGCGAGGTATGCGGGTCAAGCCGAAAGCCGCGGCCTGGTCCTAATCAAGGGTCATCTCATCCCAAGGATCTCGTAGATACTCGGGGTAAGAAGACAGAGGAAGACCGCGGGGAGGAGCCTAGACATGAAAAGTATTTTGAGCTTCCTCCGGAATCACCGCCGAAAAGCGAGGGTTCGGCATGTTCGGCGTAAAATGAGCTTGCCCGTTTCGAGAACCATAGTTGCGTTTAAAGTGCCATCCGGTGATGACCGATTGATCGATTGCCCAATAGTGAATGCTCTTAGCCTGCCGAGGGAAGGGCGCCCCATCGGCATTTCATAGTCACCGGATCTTCACCAGCTTTCTAAACACCAAATTCCAGAGGGAATTTGAGATCTCCGATACTGATGTGGAGAAGAGGGGTGATGCCTTGAGGGCGCATGATGTGGCCGTTAGCCAGCTTGATGTCATAGGGGGTACGATAGAGTTGCTTGATGCCCAATCGCCGAGAAGCTTGTCTATGATGAGGTTGACAAAGACTACCTCCATCAATTTGCCCATGATTGATCTTGTTGGTGGCCCACCATGGCATGCACCGTGGGGGTTGAAGTAGCCACCACCACCAAAGCTGTGGGTAGGGGCAACTGCTCTTTTGAGAGCTGGACAGAGTTTGAGAATAGTTGCAAGACTCAAGGGAATCTTGATTTTTGCCAGCTCTTCTTGGAGTTCCAAAGGAACATGAGAGAATGGATCCGCAGGATCCAGGAGGGGTCGGAGTTCCGAGGCAAAGAAGCCGGAGACCTCCTTGGAGAAGCTCAACTTTAGCAGCAATATTGGCACCGCCGAGGCGTGGGCTTTGGATGAGGAACGCTTCGTTGTTTGCGCCGAAAGCACGCGTGGTGGCATGAACATTGGCAAAGCGGCGCCCTTCAGGCAGCTTTGCATGAGCTTGAGAATAATTTGCCTCACCTTTGGCATGACATGGGGCATAAGTTGATCCGATGAGGGGCTAAAATGGACCTTTTGTGTCCTCGCATGGAATCGCGGTCTACAAAGAAAGGCGGGTTGCGCGGTCATGAGGTATGATCATCAAAATGGAGGCCTTGGTCCGGCGAGAAACCAAACCAACCTAATTTGACAAGGCCGCGATCGAGGATTGAGAGCCCGATAGATCTCTTCTTGAGCTTGTTGATCAAGGGTGTTGGAGAATGATGCTACTTTGTCGAGGTCATTTGTTGTTGAGGTGGCCGTGGTGGCCTCTTCAGAACAGGGTGTGGGCCTTGTTTGCCATTGGCGACCCATAATTGATAAGCCGTGAGTCGAACAGATGCAGTTTAATTGGTACCGGGAAGCTGAACTTGGACTTGAGGAAGCTGAGGACATGCCGTGGTGGTATGGCCCCATTCTTAACAGTGATAACACTGAGCTTTAAAAGGATCAAAAGGTTGACGGGAGCCTTGACCCGGGGATTGTTGAGGTTGCTGAGCTTGTTGATATTGCAAAGGTGGATATAGTTGCTGCTGTTGTGGCATGGTCTGCACCTGGAAGACCCTTTTCTGTCTGAAGGGTGTGGGATGCACACGAGTACACTCTTCAGTGGTATGATTGCACATATTATATCTTTTACAGTGAGGCGGACCATTGCACTCATTGGCAAGATGACCTTGGTATTTACAAATGTGACACCAAATTTGGCTGTGTTGAGGAGCAGATTGTTGTGGTTGAACTGCATTCTGAGGAACCATGACAGGAGGCATGAAGGGAAGCTCCATGAGTGCAACACCTCTGGAAGAGACATTGACCGAGTGATTGACTAATTCGATGGCCTGCTCCAAGGTCTTGGGATGCAGGTACTCAGTCATGAGACGAATGGATGGAGGGAGACCTTGCAGAAACCAAACAAGAATCTGGCTTTGCGTGGTGTACTCTTTGAGCTTGCTGACCAGAATGTGAAGGCAATCCGCGAAATCGCGGGCAGACTCCGTGGGCTGTTGCTGAAGATCATTAAGTTGCTTCAGGATTTGCTGATCATCGTTCGTGGTGCCATAATGGGAGAGAAATGCCGTCTTCATCTCTTGCCAGTTTTATTTCCAATGGCTTTTGTTGGCCATGAGCCACTGATGAGGGGCTCCACGCAGCGTGGTGGAGAAGATGTGGAACTTGAGTTGAGGTTGAGCGTGGCCATTGAGGATAGCCAACGCCTCGAATTCTTCCATGTGAGCTTGGGCACTTCGATCAAGAGGCTTTCCTTTAGTATTCCCAAAGGTGGGATCGTCGCGCTTAAGATTTTGAACCGGAGATGGAGGCGGACCTTGCGTGTAGAGAGGTGGAGCATAAGCTGGAATATAGCTTTGTGGAATAGCCGTGGGCTGGGAGCAAGGCGGCATAGAGACAGAAAAATCCAGAGGGCCAGAGAAAGGAGCATCCGTAGCCGAAGGACCGTGGGAGCCGTCCTCATTTAGCTTGAGATCAGTGAGATTGTAGACAGGGACTGCATGCTGAAAGGATGGTGAGGACTGATATTCATGGACATGGGGAGGGCCGAAAGAGACATGAGGATAGCCCATCCCGGGGGAGGAGGGAGAAGGTTTGGGGAAGGCAAGGGAGTTCACCCAGGGATATGAATGTAAGCGCTTGGGAGTTTGGAAGTAATGAGGAGTGGGTTGTACCGGTATATGGTGTGGCGACTGGGGTTGAGAGCAGTGCTTGCAAACAGGGGGAGACCCTGGGCGAGAATGGACACGAGGGGTAGGCGGCGCCGACTGAGCTCTTGAGTGGACACGACCCCCTTCAATATCATAGTCAATATCGTACATGTCACGAAAGCTTCTCCTTATTTGATGGCGCCCAATCGTGCCACCATTTGGCAAAGGAGTTCCTCGGGGAGTAAAAGCATGAGCGGATATATTGAGAAGAGAGAAAAGAGAATGATCAGACCCGGCAGCGGCGACAGTGTTTAGGGTCTAGTTTTGAGATCTCTTGCAAGACAGCCCTCTGTGAGGACCCTTGGATCAAACAAGAGAATCCTGGCTAAGTGTCACGCGGGATTTTGCAAGAGAACAGCAAAGAGAAAACAGAAAAGAGACAACACCAATTAAGAAGAAATCGGGGCTTTCTTGGTATCACCGAAAGTGTACATGAGCTCTCGAAATAGAGAGGGGAAACAAGATAAGGACTAATGCTCATCTAAAAACATGAGTTCTATCTCTACTCATATATATAGTACAACGCCTTTGGGCCCCAAAATAGGTGTTTGGCGATCTCGCTACCAACTCCCCGGATCGAGCCCCATTTTTTGGAATCTGCAATTACCTTCTTTATGTGCCTAGAATCGGGCTGACTCTGGACTGTACTTCCATGGGAGCCGTCATTTATCTGTTCTTTGTCTCTTCTTAGACCCAGTGGTCTTTCAAGGCGGGTTTTCCCGGGGCGTGGGTCTACTACCCGATGCTTGACCTGGTCCTGCCTTATTCTGGCCTTGTTCCGTGGTCTTCGTGGGTTGTGGGGCATGGGTCTACTACCTGATGCTTGACCTTGGTCTCGCTTTATTTCTCCGCCTTGTTCCATGGTCTTCATGAATAGTCCCTGCACTGGACGCTGGAGGGACTAACAAAGACACCAAGGGCCATGAATGAGGCTATTAAGAGGGATTTCAATTGGCCCTCCAAGCCAGCCGGTGTTGTTTTAGTGTGCAAAGTGCTGAAGAATAACAGGTTACATTGCTTTGAGGGCATGTTGGGGTATTGTATGAAGGACTTAGGTAAGGTGCACTATTCTTGCCACCGCCATAACATATATGAATCCATGATTGAGAAGGGGAAGAATCTCTATCTATGATGGGGTGTTGGGGACACAAAAGGCCTGTGTGTATTGGACAATAGGAATCTGCTGAATAAGGAAGCACACTTTGTATTTTACCATGGTGGCTGTAGACTTGCTCCTAACTTGACATTTACTGTTTGTAGGATGCTCAGAATTGGGAAGTACACTTTGAGCAGTAGCTGGATCATTCCTTCTAACAGTGCACATGTGAATGAGCATAGAGTTTGTGCCGCCTGGAGGCTTCTCTTGAACACCGCCCATTGCATGCCATATGATATCAGGACTATCCTGTTTGGTTTGCCTGTAAGGTATGTGGCTGTGGAACGGAATGGCCATGGGTGCTGGCAGTATTGGGATGATTCCGTGCCATCTGATGAGATGGATTATAACTTTGAGGATCTTCATGATCCATTCTTCATCTCTGAGCTTGAAATTCCAGATCATGATGTGGATTACATCCCCATTTACACTGGGGACTACACCATGGCCGTTGGGTGACTCATGTATAGCTTGTTTGCTGTACAGCTTCAGTTGTGTGCTTGTTTTGTTTTCTTTGAGCATGGGTTTGTGGTGGTGACGCTTTCTTGTAGGGTTGATATGGAGAGCAATGGGAATTTCAAGCAGATGACGGGCCATCAGGGCCATCCCGTCTTAAGCTTGAACCCCTTTTTGATAAGCTCCAGGATTGATGCATCCCGTCCTGATCCTCAGGTGTATCTTCCAGAGGGTAAAACAGATCGTCATTGTAGAGGAGTTTATAACAAGCATTGTGCAGGTTGGGACCGAGGCCCACCGAATTGCCGCTTCCCTTAGGATCTTGAGGAGGCAGTTGACAGGTTTTTATGTGGTTAGATTCAGCGATTTCTAGTGTTGCTTACGAGGAGCTTGGGGCTCCAATGTCTGAGCTGCATGCACTGATCACACATGAGACTTGCTAGGGGCTTGCTGACACAGGAGATCAGCTTGATGCCGTCATCAGGTGGGCTCCATCTGGGGAACCTATGAACTAGACCTTTGTGCTATTCCTGTTGTCTGTAATCTTTTTATTGTGCAGTTTCACGTAGGTGGCATCGTGCCACATGTACATTTTCTGACTTCATAAATATGTGATGTACCTTGATTTGCTGCTTTGTCTCGGAGAAGTTTTCTTGTTGCACTTGGTTACTAACACTTGTGGACTTTTAGAGGGCTTCGGCTCCTGGACATAAGGGCGACCCCCTCTCTTGGGATCTCCCTATTGCAACTCGGCATGACATGCATTATATATAGGGTTCATAGAATGCATGCCACTGACAGTTGCAGCTTGGACTGGCAGTCAGTGGCACGTGTTCGATGGTCCCTATGCTTATTGTAACTATGGGAAGGCCTAGCATGATCTCCACATAACATAGTTGAAGATGGCATCCTCATGCTGTTCCAGGTAGGCCTTGAGCATTGGATTGGAAATGGAGTTCGATTCCCCAGGCTCATGTCATGGTGGAATCTCGTTCATATGTTTGAGTTGTGCAAAGTTATTGGACTGTATTACTATGACACCGCATCTTTGTATAGATGCCGAAATACTATTTTAACCCATGGTTGGTGGTTTTCAAGTGCCCCCTTTAAAATTGGGTCAATAGGGCCCAGTTTAATCCCAAAAAGACCTCAGATGGGCGAACATGATCTGTGGAGGAATATCCTATGAATTGTGCCACGATCCAAGGGCCCAGAAAAAATAATACACGCTCTAGCAATAATACACGCTCTAGGGACTGTAATTAAGTTGCCCAAATTGTTTCGTATTGCGGAAGGGTTTTCTCGCAGTGGTTGAGAATATGATTTTCGTATTGTATTGTATGTGAAACTGTACATTTTGCAGGATTTGAGGTGCGTGTTGTATTTGAATGGGATGTTTGTGTATGAGGGCAATTGTTCCAAATTTTTGTGTAATACCGGGATTCCTATTTGCTAATGGTTCGAGAAGGGAAGGCAATCTTACGGAATTTGGAAAGATTTGCCTGGAGGACACCACTGCCTTGCCATGCCAAAAGAATCGTGCAGCGTTTGTACATGCGCTAGAGCTATGATCGCAGCTGGAGCGCCCAGGTGAGGGATATGGTCATTTGTTTTCCAACGGTTTAGGGATAGAAGAGCCGTTGAGGGAGTGAGGTCGGGGTCAGCTCTTAAATTTGAGCAGATCAAGATGAAGGTGAAGACTGAAGGTGAAGGGTCAGGATATAAGACTGATAGTGAAAGTCGGGTGCACCGGAGCTCTGGCGCGAGAGCTCAATATATGGATTTAGCAGGGAGAGGGAAGGGAACCGCTGCATCCATTGCCTGGATGATAGGGGATGCAAGCCTGTGTAGTAGGGTAATGGTATGGCCTATCTATTTTGCACCATTGAAAGTTTCAGGGGTTAAGACGGGAAATGTGTGGCCAATGGTTCTTTGTGGTCGATCTGCACCATTGTGGTTTGCAAGGAGGCCATGAGAAAAAAAATTGGAAACCTTTGATTTGGCATAATGCTGGGAATATCCTTCCTATCTACGGCCTTGATGGGTGTGGTTGTCATAAGGATAATGGTGTGAGACTTTTCTATTCTATAAATATGTAGCATAATAACAGGGGGTTTTCTTTGTGTTTTTGTACACTTTTCACAAAGGTTTTCCTAAGATTTCATGGCGTATTCGAATGGATGTACTAATGCGTACATCTAGAGTGCACCATTTCTTAGTCGTTCATTTAGTTTTTTTTTTCCAATGGTCCAACATCCAAGGGCTCACAACAAAAGCCCTCTTTTTATTTTAGAGGCTGGACATGCAAGCCTCGTGGATAGCATGATAGCATTTCAGGCATTCTTGCAAAAAATTAATGTTCTTGTTGTGATCAGAGTGGAAACAGATTTGCAGTGGAAGCGTTAGTGCTTTAGTGCAGAGGATGATGCGGCCAGATGCTTGCTTCAGCAGTTTGTGCCATACTATTCAAATTTTCCATGGCATTCCGGCGCCAAAGCATTTCTTTCGAAGGGCTTACATACATGCAACCATCGTGCATTCAAACCCTAGGGTTTCAGAATGGTTAGCAAAGAACGAAGTTTTTCAACTAATGGTTCGTGGAGCCAGAAGACAAGGGCAAGGAGCGGCAGATGGATTTGATGCAGCTTGGCTCCTTCCTGGATTTGCGGCTAGGTTTTGGTGCAGAATCATGAAGCAAATTTGTGGGCTTATCAAGGTTTGTGCAGATGTTTTTGTGCAGATTGCAGGTTCTGATTAAGTCCTCCATTTCGCATACCATCAACAGAATTAGCAACGGTTCACTAGATTATGATCGGGGAACTTTATCACGCCTTACAAATGCGGTAGGATCAAACACTTGGTCTTGAGAGTTCATGTGAATATGGTTTTTCATTGCTTACCCTTATCTTGCGTGTGATTCAAGATATTACTTTCAATGCTGATAGCCATTGGGTCTCGGCTCTTCTAGGGGAAGGCACATGCTTCTGGAGCAGTGGCATCCACATTTCATGACCGTTTGAGCAAGGATATGCATCTTTGCAAGAAAAGCTATGGGTATTATGTCCCTCTGGATATATTTCCAGATATTCTTTATGTCCATATGTAGACCCTGTAGCAGGAAGCAATCACATCAAACCTGAGATCTTTGGCATATTTGGTTGCTTTTCCTAAATGTTCTGTGAATGAAGGCCCTTATAGCAGTGGAGCAGCAAAAGGTTGTAGAGAAGGAAGCTGAGACACAAAAGAAGAAAGCTTTAACAGAGGCAGCAAGGGATGCCCTTGTAAGCAGAATCCATATGCAAGAACAAGTCACAGAGAAGGAGAGTATGAAACGTCAGCAAGAGATAGAAAATGAGATCTACTTGTCCAGGGAGGAAAGCTTAACTGATGCAAATCATTACAAGTAATTCTCCTTTTTGAATACATTTTCCCATTAAACATTTTGTGGAAATCGTTCTTGCCCCTGTCTGTGGGTTTCTGCACTATCTATGTAATTCTTGAAGCTGTACTTACAGGGTCATTAAAGAGGCAGAGGCAAACAAGTTCAAACTGACACCCGAGTTTTTAGAGATGAGCCAGTACTCCATGCACTTGGATTATGGGGGTCGATCATGTCCCTCGCCCAAGCATATGAATTTTTATTGGCGCTTTATGTTTCACACCCGCTGCGATTCGCTTGGTTTCCTTTGTGTCAATTTCAAACATGGCTGCTCTTTAACCAAGCATTTAGCAAAGGATTGCAGATATCACGTATTCTCACGGGAAACAGAAAAGCAGAACGAATGTAAATCATCATGCTATGTTACCTTATCGCCAGTAAAGTGGAGCCAAAGCAAATTTGGCATCGAGATAGATGGGGCGGTGGAGCCGCTTTGGATAGGCTATGATGTGAAGCATTAAATAGGCCGATTCTTACATGGCAAGGCGCTTTGAGGCATGAATATCTAGCATGATTAAGGCTGTGGCATTGGATATAACCTTATAAGGCTAAGAAGGATGGATCTGATTTGTGTTTGAATGTAGTGTTCAAGAACAAGCAGCACCATTTTATTTAATCCAACATGTGATACCATTCCATCTCGCCATGATGCTTTGTTGTGAATCTATGGTGCGGTGCCATATATAATTATTTTCTTGCTTTATCAAAGGTGTTGTTGCAATGTAAAGAAATTTCATGCTTGAAGCTGAAATGCTCTTACTTTTTAAAATTTAATCGCGACAGCTCTTGCTCCATAATGTAGCCATACTGCCTTGTTGTCCGGTTGTACTTTTGCGTAGAAAATTAACTCATCCAAGTGTGAAGTCACGTTGTTTGTTGTTTGTTCTTAGCCCCGAAGGGGCAAATTTTTTTTTTAACCTATAACAAAAACCATTACATTAAATTAAATTAAACCATTACATTAAACCATTACAGTACCTTTAAATTAAATCCCCCTTCAAACCCCCTTTGGTTTGGGTGCATATTCACCGGGGGTGACGAGGGGGCAGAGCCCCTATAATTATGTTTTGCACGTACAAAATCAACACCATATAGTATATTACCTCAAATCTTATAGTATTTTGCAAATTTTGTTATACAGTATAGCAAATTCCATACTTCCATACCCCACAAACGAGGAACTTTGTATACGGTGTAGATTAAGGAATAAGGGGTGCATAATAACAGGGGGTTTTTTTTGGGTTTTTTATACGCTTTTCATTAAGGTTTTCCTATGATTTGGATGATGTATTCACGTGCATGTACTAAACAGTATTTCTAGAGTGCACCCCATTTTTAGCCATTGATTTTAAAGAAGAGGGAAATCGTGTGGTTATGGGTGTTTTAGTGTTTGCATGATTTTTTAGTGACTGGCATATTAGGTTTTCAATATTGGTTTCAATACAAAGGATTCCACGATTAGGTTAGGGTTCCGGATTTGCTAGCAGGCAACATGCCAGAAATAGGCGATCCACAAGCAAAGGATTCCATACAAAGGATTCCACGATTAGGTTAGGGTTCCGGATTTGCTAGCAGGCAGCAGGCCAGAAACAGGCGATCCACAAGCAAGAAGCAGTCCATGCCATATTCTACCACTGCCCAACCTTCTACCTGTGCCAGCATATCCAATTATGCCTGCTCTTCTATTTACATAAAAAAATTGAGTCAGTGTGAAGATTTTGTGGATTCTAAGCATGGGATTTTGCAGGCTGTAGGTGGATGCCCTAAGCCTTCTTCTCATGGTTGTGTTGGCTGTGCAAATCCGGACAGCTTGGTTGGCAGGCTGGCTTCCTTTATCTCCAGAGAAAAGATGGTACAAATCAGGCACAGGTATTGTTTAGGAATGCGCCGTTTCTTTGTTTTAATGCATCTACCTATAGCTATACGTTTATGCAGGATGATGCTGTTTGCGTCCTGTTTATGATGTATGATGGAGCCACATCTCCGAAAGTATGTCTACACTTGTGAAGGCAGCCCATTTCAAACAAGTAAGTAATTATGATAGCTTGCTAAGGAGTTCGCCCTTGTGGATAGGCTTGTTCTCATTTGTTGCAATGTCGCAATTGTTGCTGAATAGAATTGTATCTGGTGTTGCTCCCAGAAAGCGGATGCCGCCAGATTTGCTTTAACTTTGCTTCTATCCATTTATTATTCCTCATCTTTTTTCATATGCACGTTTTTGCACTTTCCTTATCATATTTTAGTGCATCTCAAAGTCCTTCCAATTGTTTAACGCACAAACCAAACAATTACTTCCTTCTTAGAAATGCTATGTGTATGAGAATTGCATTCGGATATTCAATCTTATAATACTTAACTCTGGGACTTATTTGCAGTGCACAATCACGAGCAGATGTCCTGGTGCTTTTTTAAGTGCTACAGTGGTTATGACAGGACTTGTTTGGAGGTCCATCAAGCCAAAAGAGTTTGCAGCTGTGAGCATGTTGTTGCCTTTGTGCATGTGTAAAGACCATGTGTTCTTTGAATGACATTGTGTGGCAGGCAGGTCAGCCTTGACGGCATATAATGCTTCAGATTGGAAGCAAATCTTCCATCTTATGCTAAACAGGAATTGTCTTGGTACGTGAAAGTATAATATACCATTACCTCATTTATGGTAAAGATGCCTCCTTATTTTGATGCCCCTTGATCTTTTAGAATAAGCTGAGTCCTCATAAAAATTCTTGGGCCATGGTATCCAGAACCTTCAAGACCCATGATAACTCAGCTTTGGTGCATCTCTTCTAACTTTTATACAAGTATAGAAAGGGGGTGCTTGATTATGATTACCCTATAATTTTCTGAAATCCTTGCAGCCAATCTATCAGGCCAAGCCCGGATTTTTCCATTCTTAGATTCCTAGGTTTATTTCATTTGCTTTGTTAAATTCTCAAATCCAATGGTTGACTATTGTTTTCTATTTGTGCGGTTAGCAAGAGCTTCACGTCACCATTTAAGGACAAAAGCATTATTATTGGGGAGGAGATATTTTTCACTGAGAAAACCCAATGGTTTTCAAGTGTGTATTTTCAAATTGGACCTAATTTAATTCTTACATTTGAGCCTCATAAAGTTGCTCTTTCTTTTTCATTTGAAGTTGCTCTTTCTTTTTGGTTCTTCATAATTCAAGATGGCTTCTGTTTGTAGACAATACAAACAATGGTGCGTGTTTGTTTCCATTGTTAGGATATGGTGGCCTCATGTCATCAAGTAGATTCCCTTTCTTCATAAATCTATATTTTTATTCTTCAGATTATTGGAAACATATGAATGGTGGCATGAATGCTGCATTGCATTTAACATGATTCTTGTGTTGCAATATCGAGGTTATTTCTTTTATTGACATTAGTCATGCATATTTGTTATGGTTGTTTTTTTTACCAAGCTTCTTAGTAATTAAGTCTACATGCATATATGCCATCCTTAGTACCCGAAGGCCTTTATTAGGGCCTGAAGGGCCCAATTTTTTTTTTAATATAACAACCAACACATCACTATTATTAACATTAATTAACACAAACCATTGCATCCAACACATTTAAATTAAAATCCCCCTGAAACCCCCTTTGGTTTGGGTGCATATTCACAGGGGTTCATACGAGGCGGTGAGCCCCTAAAAACTTATAATACATGTACAAAATTAACACCATTAAGTACATTTCATCAAACCTTATAGTATATTGCAAACTTTAATATACAGTGTATAAAAACTTGTACAGGCATACCCCACAAACGAGGATCGCTATGTACGGTCCAGATCTTGGAATAAAGGGCAAATATGCCCATCCGACAGCTCTCGTTGCCCGGAGTAACCCCCCGTGTGAATATGCACCCAAACAAAAGGGGGTTTAAGGGGGAATTTAATTGTAAACATGTCTAATGTAAACATGTCTAATGTAATGTCTAATGAATACATCGAGGATTATTACATTGAATATGGACACAGGAAAGGGGATAGAATTCAAGAACTTGGAAAGTCTATGGGAGATCATGAACCAAGAGCGTAGTATGATTATATCATTAGGCATGGCATAATTTCTTGCGACAATTTTGTCTACAAGTTTCAAAAAGGTTTGATACAGTTTCTGCTGCTCAATAATTGATCTTTGAATTGCATACATTCTGCATAAAAAGGAATGAGAGTGTGAACCAGTATGTTGAGATCCAACGCATGCTTTATGATATGTCAAATAAGTCAAATCCACATTTCTATAATGCATCTTATTGATTCTTTTATCAATGGTTTGTCATTCAGGTCTAAGATTTACAAGAAGATGTCTAGAGAGCAAAGGCAAGATAACTTTGGCTCTATTCACAAAGCATTTGCAAAGGCTATTGACAATGCTAATAACATTGCTTCATTATAGTAGGCTTGTACTCATCGACATAGGCCACACCTAGCATGGAGCAAGGCCAAGTTATTATCATAACTTAGCCACCCTAAGGTATATGGAAGTCCATTTTTCACATGGCCACACACCATAGGTGTCATGCCAAGTGGATGCACCTCGTTGGATCCAAGTAGTACAACATGTAAACCCTAACATATACATGCTATACTCTAGACCTAATCCACATGACATGTATAACAAAATTTGGACTTATTCAAATACTTCAAAGATGCCATGATAAGATTATATGTATTTTTATTAACTCTTATTGATTTTAATAATTTGTTGAATTCATCATTAGATCAAAAGTATAATGGTTACTAAAGTATAAAATTGCTTTCTAACTTAAATTTTCACTTTAATCTATTTTCACTTTCTTATTAAAATATTATTTTTTTTAAAAAATATTTAAAGAAGAAAATTTGCTATACTAATTTTCGCTCCAATCAAATTAGAATTAAATTTTGTTATAGAAAGAACTACATATGATGAAACTTTTAGGTTGAATGCTTTATTATTGATGAAGTAACTTATAAAATTGTTAAAAAAATAATTTAATCCCAAAATTCAACAATAATAAACGATGTAAAATATGGTCATTAAAACAAAAGTTTATCATTTAATTAACTTTAACCTAAAACTCTTCTTAAAATATTTTTAAGATGGCTAAAAGTTTATAAATTACTTATAAGAATTATTAAATTCAAGAAAGATTAAATGATACCTATAATCTTATAATAGCATCCTTGAAGTGCTATCTATTTAATATGAATAAGTCCATATATGAATATGTCATCATATGCAGAGAGGCCAACTCCTGCGCATATGCTAATGACGGTAAGAAGATGGGCAATTGCATTTTCCCTAACAATGGCCACCATCTCCGCTTTCAAAGCATGAAGTACGCTCTCGCTAGAGCTCATCCTGTTTGTTACATCAACAGACAAATGCAATTTCACTTAATCAACTGACAAATGCAATTTCACTTAAACAAAACGAGCAATTGACTATAAACTAAGAAGCCTAAATAACATATTCAACGAAAATTGAACTTATTCAAATTTAATAGTTAACACTTCAAGGACGCCATTATAAGAATATATAATTCTTCTCGATTATGTTTTAATTATATAAGTTTATCTTTAATTTAAAACGAAAAAAATATCATTGCTTTCCGAACAAATTTTCATTTGAATCTATCTAAAATTAAAAATTTCAAGAATATAAAAAGCTACCAGTTAGAAGCAATTACCTGTATTCGATAAGTTTGTGTTTCAAGTTCAAATCATTGACTTTCTTCTTGCAATTGACAGGCTTCAATTCTAAGCCCTTCAATAATATCTTGCAAACCCTTACCTTCTCTTATCTGCAACATTAGAAGAGACACTGCTGCATATCCGACAACATTTGTTGAGAAACTTTGACTTTAGATACTGGATTATGCCAAGTGTCTAGTGTCAGGCACTGATAATCGTAGTTAATCATAAAGGGGGACATTTGGGAGGATTTCTGCTTGGTGCTGTTATAAGCAAATTCTACTGCAAAAGTATATAAAAGACTAGAACAAAGGAGTAATCCCAAAGACTCAAGCAATGTATTGAACATGAACACATATATAAGTACATAGAAAAAGGCATGTCCAAATATGGAAAAGGCATGTCTAAACTTGGAAGAGCTAAGTTTAGATGAGAGCCCAACGTGGCATTTCAACACCCCCCCTGCAACATTGGCCTCTCAATAAAAGAGAACCAAAAATACAATATATAAAATGTCATATACAATTACTCAGAAGGTGACCAAGGATGTAAAGTAAATGTAGTCCCCCCATTTGGATTGTTCGTTCCACACAAAGCTTCTCAACATATCTTTAGAATTCTGTTGGTGCGCTTCGTTTCACCGTCGGTTTGGAGATGATAAGCCGTGCTCATAGCCAACTTAGTCTGGATCATGTTGAAGAAGTTCCTATCGGATATAATTTCTCTTGGCATCCCATGTAATTTAAATATTTATTTTGTAAAAAGTAAGGCGGTATCTAATGTTGTACCTATGATTCAACATGGCAAAAAGTGAGTCATCTTAACAAATTTAAAATTTGGCAATCATAATAATTTCTAAATAAAACCTGATGGATTAATAAGCAATTGACTTAAAAATTAGTAATGAGAATATCACAATTTATAAATTTTTACACTTTTAAAAATACTTTAAGAAAAGTTTCAGGTTGAAATTAATTAAATGATAAAGTTAATGTTTTTGTAATAAGTATTGAACAATTTATTATTAATGAAATGAAATATATTGAAATTAATCAGTAATAAACTACTCCTTTTTTATATAGTAAAATATGAACGTAATCATTTGATTAGTTTCAATCAAATGATTACGTTTATGTTAAAAATAAATTGATGAAATTATTAAAATCAACAAGAGTTAAAAATACATATGATTTTATCATGGCATCCTTGAAGGCATAGATTTGAATAAGTCCACTTTTGCTCCACTATCTTATGGGCCTCGAATTGTCGCCTGGGCCCAATTCAAGGATCATCTTCGACATCATAGAGTGCTACGACAGCCCCAGAACACGTGCATCAGCTTGAGGAGCACCTATTCCAAAATACCTGCAAGAGATGGAGATCCCCGGAGCCGGAGTTGGCAATTTAGGAGCAGGTATTTCGAGAAGATAGATACATAGTTCATCTAGGGGTTAGCATTCTAGATGGGTTAGCATATCATATCTCTAGTAGAGCCATTCTAGAACCATTGTTCTCATCATGAACTCTAATCAATGAACCCTAACTGTAAGTTATTGAATATGCTTTTGGCTGTTGAACCTCATTGCCATGATATTTTGAATGGCAGAATTTGGAGGTTCACTCTGAGTTGCTGCAAGCTTGCAAGACAAGACAGAGAATGCAGATCTACTCATGAAAATTTCCTAATCAAGGTAAGATGCTGACATGGATTGATACCACAGGTCATTAAGGACACACAACTTAATTTGTGCTTATTGAACATATCTGAACTCGATGGCTAGCTATGGCTTTTATTCTAAACTCGAAGCAAATAAGGGTTTATATTACAAGGTGGAGTATAGAAATACTGTCTGTGATTTCATTGTTTGTTGGCTTTGACAATTGTATGCATCTCTATTTGTAGGTTTTGCAACCAGATACGCATCTGCTAAAAAGACTCTTCATTAAACTGCATCAAGGTAAACTTTTACTTTGGAGTTGAGGTGATAGAACATTTTATGATCATTGCAAGAGATCAAACATGATTTTCGAAATACTTTAGTCATTGTAATTATTGTTTTAGATCCATCGCAAATTTTTAGTGGTATTTGTGCCATTTGTTACTTTGAATGTAATATAAATCATCTTATTCCTGAACTTGGTGAACATGTAGTAGTTTCAGAGAATCCATATGACTTGACCAGCTAGACCAGTATGTATTCCTTTTAGTCCTAGCTCTTGCTGCATCAAATATGAAGACACATTGACTGCAAAAACGATTTGTAAGAAATGGCATGCAGGAGGGCCCAAGAAGCTATTTACAGGCAAGTTGCTTCATATAGCCAACCCAGATTTTTAAAAGCTTCAATGGGTCTGTCCTCTCAATGTTGTATGTGCCATGTGAGAGGACACTTTAGTTACAAATGCAGTTCCATAGAGGTATGTTTCTCAACTTAAGGAACCTCTCAAGATGGATGCTTCAAGCCTTTACACTTTGAATGAAGGGCTTTCCATGTAATTTCCTTCTTAATGTTCAAACATATGCAAGGTGACATATGGTGTTGCTTAATTGTTCCTCTGGATCTGAACCTCCTTTCTTTTGCTATTCAGGATTGATGAGGAAATGCAACATAGGAGAAGAGGATGGACTTATGATATTCACATGGCACTCTAATATGAGAATTTTACAGCTTAATGACCAGAATTAGGTAGATACCATTCTGACAGTGAGCAAATTGTCTTAGCAATTTGGTCCTCAATTACAATAAATTTATACTGTAACTCAGGCCTACATAAACCTGAAGTTCCCATACTGAAGTACTATAACAGTTTTTGCAACTCCATTTGCTAGAGATGAAATCTTGATAGGTCCTTGACACTTCGGATTTGATTGCTCTACAACAGGTCTATGAAGGCGGGATAGAAGGCTGTCTATAAGTAGGAATATTTTTAGGATTGAGTAAGCTTATTTATATTAATAAGAGCAGTTTATTGAACCTAGATGTCTGTATATGCTATAGCTTGAAGATGTCTGTATATGCTATAGCTTGAATAAAAAGTATTATATGAAGAAGAAGAACATTTTATTAATTTCGTCTACTAGACCATCAAGATCTATGAGACGTATCCAAAAAATACAAAGTTCTTTGTACAATAGCATAACTAAGTAATGCCCTCATCTGCTTGAGGGTCATTAGTCATCTCTCTCATACCAAGCTCATAATCAGCCAAAAGTGTTTTGTAGTGCATTATGTAATTCTCTCTTTTTGGAAGAGCCTCAGCAATGAAGTTTGCTATTGCTGGAGCAGTTGCTTTTATAAATAAATCCTCTAAAGCAATACCGTTAAGACCATATTTGACCCTAAGATCATGGTATGCCTGACAATGCAGCAGGAAATGTTCCTCATCTTCTACCATTTCTTTGTCACAAGCTTTGCACAACCTGAAATCTCGCGGAATGTCTCCCCATCTACCCACCTCAACCCCCAAATGGTGTGAACTGAGTCTCATTCTGCTGATTAGTTGTCGCTTATATATGGAGCTTACCTGAATATGTAGCATAATAACAGGGGGTTTTTTTTGGGTTTTTTATACGCTTTTCATTAAGGTTTTCCTATGATTTGGATGATGTATTCACGTGCATGTACTAAACAGTATTTCTAGAGTGCACCCCATTTTTAGCCATTGATTTTAAAGAAGAGGGAAATCGTGTGGTTATGGGTGTTTTAGTGTTTGCATGATTTTTTAGTGACTGGCATATTAGGTTTTCAATATTGGTTTCAATACAAAGGATTCCACGATTAGGTTAGGGTTCCGGATTTGCTAGCAGGCAACATGCCAGAAATAGGCGATCCACAAGCAAAGGATTCCATACAAAGGATTCCACGATTAGCTTAGGGTTCCGGATTTGCTAGCGTGTGCGAGGCCGTAAACAAGGCGATCCACAAGCAAGAAGCAGGTCCATGCCATATTCTACCACTGCCCAACCTTCTACCTGTGCCAGATATCCAATTATGCCTGCTCTTCTATTTACATAAAAAAATTGAGTCAGTGTGAAGATTTTGTGGATTCTAAGCATGGGATTTTGCAGGCTGTAGGTGGATGCCCTAAGCCTTCTTCTCATGGTTGTGTTGGCTGTGCAAATCCGGACAGCTTGGTTGGCAGGCTGGCTTCCTTTATCTCCAGAGAAAAGATGGTACAAATCAGGCACAGGTATTGTTTAGGAATGCGCCGTTTCTTTGTTTTAATGCATCTACCTATAGCTATACGTTTATGCAGGATGATGCTGTTTGCGTCCTGTTTATGATGTATGATGGAGCCACATCTCCGAAAGTATGTCTACACTTGTGAAGGCAGCCCATTTCAAACAAGTAAGTAATTATGATAGCTTGCTAAGGAGTTCGCCCTTGTGGATAGGCTTGTTCTCATTTGCTGCAATGCTGCAGTGTTGCTGAATAGAATTGTATCTGGTGTTGCTCCCGTAGCAGATGCCAGCAGATTTGCTTTAACTTTGCTTCTATCCATTTATTATTCCTCATCTTTTTTCATATGCACGTTTTTGCACTTTCCTTATCATATTTTAGTGCATCTCAAAGTCCTTCCAATTGTTTAACGCACAAACCAAACAATTACTTCCTTCTTAGAAATGCTATGTGTATGAGAATTGCATTCGGATATTCAATCTTATAATACTTAACTCGACTTATTTTAAAGGCACAATCACGAAAGCAGATGTCCCGGTGCTTTTTAAGTGCTACGCTGGTTATGACAGGACTTGTTTGGAGGTCCATCAAGCCAAAAGAGTTTGGTATTTGTGAGCATGTTGTTGCCTTTGTGCATGTGTAAAGACCATGTGTTCTTTTGAATGACATTGTGTGGCAAAGTGTGTCACCTTGACGGCATATAATGCTTCAGATTGGAAGCAAATCTTCCATCTTATGCTAAACAGGAATTGTCTTGGTATGTGAAAGTATAATATACCATTACCTCATTTATGGTAAAGATGCCTCCTTATTTTGATGCCCCTTGATCTTTTAGAATAAGCTGAGTCCTCATAAAAATTCTTGGGCCATGGTATCCGTAACCTTCAAGACCCATGATAACTCGGCTTTGGTGCATCTCTTCTAACTTTTATACAAGTATAGAAAGGGGGTGCTTGATTATGATTACCCTATAATTTTTGAAATCCTTGCGTACCAATCTATCAGGCCAAGCCCGGATTTTTCCATTCTTAGATTCCTAGGTTTATTTCATTTGCTTTGTTAAATTCTCAAATCCAATGGTTGACTATTGTTTTCTATTTGTGCGGTTAGCAAGAGCTTCACGTCACCATTTAAGGACAAAAGCATTATTATTGGGGAGGAGATATTTTTCACTGAGAAAACCCAATGGTTTTCAAGTGTGTATTTTCAAATTGGACCTAATTTAATTCTTACATTTGAGCCTCATAAAGTTGCTCTTTCTTTTTCATTTGAAGTTGCTCTTTCTTTTTGGTTCTTCATAATTCAAGATGGCTTCTGTTTGTAGACAATACAAACAATGGTGCGTGTTTGTTTCCATTGTTAGGATATGGTGGCCTCATGTCATCAAGTAGATTCCCTTTCTTCATAAATCTATATTTTTATTCTTCAGATTATTGGAAACATATGAATGGTGGCATGAATGCTGCATTGCATTTAACATGATTCTTGTGTTGCAATATCGAGGTTATTTCTTTTATTGACATTAGTCATGCATATTTGTTATGGTTGTTTTTTTTACCAAGCTTCTTAGTAATTAAGTCTACATGCATATATGCCATCCTTAGTACCCGAAGGCCTTTATTAGGGCCCGAAGGGCCCAAAATTTTTTTTAATATAACAACCAACACATCACTATTATTAACATTAATTAACACAAACCATTGCATCCAACACATTTAAATTAAAATCCCCCTGAAACCCCCTTTGGTTTGGGTGCATATTCACACGGGGGGTTACGTAGGGCAGCGAGAGCCCCTAAAAACTTATAATACATGTACAAAATTAACACCATTAAGTACATTTCATCAAACCTTATAGTATATTGCAAACTTTAATATACAGTGTATAAAAACTTGTACAGGCATACCCCACAAACGAGGATCGCTATGTACGGTCCAGATCTTGGAATAAAGGGCAAATATGCCCATCCGACAGCTCTCGTTGCCCGGAGTAACCCCCCGTGTGAATATGCACCCAAACCAAAGGGGGTTTCAGGGGGATTTTAATTTAAATGTGTTGGATGCAATGGTTTGTGTTAATTAATGTTAATAATAGTGATGTGTTGGTTGTTAAGTAAGGCGCCTCTCGTAATGAAGGATTAAACAGTGTCCTATAAAATATAGATTTAGATCCTGGATCACTCCATAGCTTATCTCGTGCTTTCTGGTACACAAAATCCTTAACCTGCTTAGCATCGTCTGGGATCCGATCAAAGGTAATACCCCATTTGTATAACCATTTTAAGAAATCTGCATACCAACCTTTGTGTACACTTTGTTCCATTGCAAGTCCTGGTAATCCTTCTCTATTGTTTGCCCACACCTTCCTAACATAGACAATTGTTTGATATAAAGCTTCCACCTCAAGTGGCATAAGCCCTGTTTCAGCAAGCATCATCCCTATGGGAGTTTGCATCTTTACTCCAAGTTCCGTAAGCATGAATTTCTTTTGAATTTTTTCTAACCTTTTCCATCTATCCAGAGCTAGACCAGGCCCCCAGACTTCGCATCCATACAAAGCAACTGGACGCACTAGCGCTACATAAAGTGTCTTCTTGAGATCAAACTTAATAAGATCTGCCTTCTTGCACCGCCTCTGCATGTCAAACAAAGCCTTTAAACCCCCATCAACTCTCTGGTCTACGGCTAGATTCCATTTGTAGTCATTGTGTGCTAACAAATCCAAATATTTGTAGGAAGATGTGATTTCTACAAGTTTGCTATCATACAAAAAGGTGTAATGATCAGTTTTCTTTTGCCCAAATATCATAATTTTTGTCTTCTCAAGGTTTACTCTCATATCCATCACTTCGCAAAAACTAAAGAGTGCACCTAGGTGCTTTTGTAAACCCTGGGCACCACATTGAAAACATCACCACATCATGCGATAAATCAGCAAGTTTATAATATGCTCACGTAAAAATGTTCCTTCCCTCCCCGTGAGGTTATCCATTCATCCAATTCATCAATAAACAGGCCAAACAATGTAGGAGACAAAGGGCATCCCCGCTTCACACCTATATTAGAGACAATTTCATAGTCTTTGGGAGAGCGGAAAGATAGTTTTTACCGTCACTTTCTCGATAGAGTAGAGCCAATGATTGCATTTGATATCCATTGGGACATTGAGTTTATCCATCCTTGCCCACGATGTTCCCGCTTAATCAGACGAAAAGCCTTTGAAAAATCAACAAACAACAAGAAACAATGGTTTCTTGGTCTTCTTGACCGATTCTCATATAGCCCTAAAAGTTACCAAATGATCAATCGTGGATTTTTGGGTCTAAATCCCGCTTGCATTGCGGATCTTACCCCCTTTTCCCTCGCCCATGAGCTGAGTTTTCTTTCCAAGATGTAGCAAACAGCTTTTGTAAAAGACTCCCAACCATCACCATTCTATAATTACGGATTCGCCACATCTCCCCGCTTTATGAATGGGAGTTACTCTATTTACCCCGCCAAGCTAGTGGAAAGCCTTCCCGTAGTGAAAGATTAAACATTCGGTAATAACCTTCGAGTTCGGTGGCCCCGCCCATATAATCATTTCTCGCAGAGAGACCCATAGCGTCCAAGGCTTTCCCATTAGCTAGCCGACCAATACCCCTCTTCTATCTCTTTTTCCATAAATGTTCCATATTCACTTCCTCCCCGGCATCCTCCCATGGACCCCGCAAGTGATATAGTTTAGTAAGGTGCTCTACTAACAACTCCTCCTCTACTTGAACTTTTGCCCCTTTCTATTTTTTAAACCGCCCCAAAACTTCCGAGTCTTTGCCACCATATTGTTTACAAATGTCACCCGCTTATCCTCCTCAAATTTGCGCCTTTTTCCATTTGTTTTTCTATAGATCTTCAGTATGGCTTCCTTTTCATGTGCCTGTGCATGTTTATATTTAATCCTCCAATCCTTACACTCCTCGTCATACCATTTATTGCATGGCAGTCCCTTGGCCTTTCTAGCAGACATAAAGCATTCATTTGCACTTTCAATCAACAAGGTAGTAAGCCAACTATCCAAATCTGTTACCTTAGTGGGCCATTCTAAATTGCTGATTTTTTCCTCACAATTTTTTGCATATTGATCAGCTTTATAGTAATCAAAGAGAACACGGTTTGAAGTTACCTCTTGCTGCACATCTTGCATCCCTTGCAATGGTACGCTTATTCTAAGATGGAACACCAATGATAAATGATCAGATTCTGGACAATCTTGTACCCTGAAGTCTACTATCTTGTCTATCATATGATCTGCTGCAATAAGGTAATCTACCACACTTGATCCCCTGCTTTGAGCCCCTCTAGATGTGGCTCCACCTGATAACGGATAATTTGATGTGCCATTGTATATCACAAAACCTAGTCCCCCAAATAAATTCAATAAATGACTGCCTTGTGGTGTAACATATTCATAATCATCCTCCGTTTTTCTTGCCCAGCCTGCCATTTGTACTTCATCATTATTCAGAGTATCTAACCAAATGGGATCCTTTGATGCACAAAAAATACTAGCTTGTCTAGGACCAACCCTTCCATTAAAATCGCCCACTAACACCACTTCCCCTAGAGCCATTAGTTCCAATGCTTGTTGCTCCAGATGATGAAAAGGGTCTTCTGCATCTAAATCCCCCTGATTATACACTGGAGAGCCACGAGGTGGAAAATAACACCCCCCTATAAATAATTTACCATCAATACCTGAAACTTCCACCCAGATTGTCTGTTGCGATTTAATTTCCACCGCCTTAATGCAGTGCCCAAACTCCGGTCGCACATAACATGCTATCCCTCCAAATCCTTTATGTCTCCATCCCTTTACTTGCCAAGTTTTACAAACAACCACAAACCGGAATCTCCAAGATACAACTTTCCTCGCGGCTCATGTGTATGTTTCCAAGAAAAGACAACGCCCCGTTTTAAGATCTTTCTACAATTGAACCAGCCTTTAAAGCATCCAACCCATTTATGTTCCAAGAACAGATCCTGATGGTCTGGCATCCCTATTCATTGGCCTCTACAATTACCCTATTGCCTCTCCAAAACGCTTTTCTTTCCTTCCGCCTTTGCCTCTTTCATTTTTTGTACCTCCTCTTTTCTCTCGTTGAAACAGATTTTGTTAAGTCATCATTAACCCGGATATGTTTACCTTTCAAAAGTCCCCCGCTTCTCATAACTCGCGATTCCCTCCTTGTTCTTTGCTCTAACCACAATGTTTCTCGTGCCATTGTCCCTTTTGCCAACACGAAAGGCTTCTTGTGCTATTTCCGGTCTATTTGCAAACTTTGAGCAAGAAAAGTCCGACCGCTTTCAAGATTGTTCTCTCGTCCTCTTCCGGGCAATCCCGTAATTCTCACATTAAGGGCCTACATTTTGCCTTTCCCGTTGATCTCGCCATGTAATTCATACGGTCATTTAGTTGCCTCAAAGTGGTCTCAAGATCTTCATTAACCACTTCGGCCGGGCTGCATTTTCTGATTTCCAACTACTTATCTCGCTTCTAATATCTTGGTTCTCAGCCTGAAGATTAGATAAAGATGCATTGACAGATAGAAGCGTATCAGCCATACCTTGTAAGAGATTAATGGTAGCAGCCTCCTTTGCCCTCGATTGCTCCATTTGCTCCATCATCTTAATCATTACCTTTCTAGTTTCTGCCATTTCATTCATCATCATCTGTCTATTAGCAGCCATTTCACTCACCAGGGTTAGCAGAATTGGGACCAAGTCATGCCCTTTGGTCTGCGATGATCGTTTGCCCAAGGCCAGGTATGCAAGTCGCTATGTTATCCAGGAAACCCGAGCCTGTTACCCCTGCCCCTGACCCTGTTACAGATGCCGATTCTACAGTGAGAGCAGGTGTCACTTGCACTGTATTTTCCTTGAGAACTTCTGCTTCCTCTCCCTGCGAACTTGCTGTGTCTGAATCAGAATCCGGCCTGTTGGTGTCGGACAAAGGTATTTCTGGCTTTTTATATCCTTGTTTAGCATTGGGCCCTCCGGGTTTGTCTACGACCACAGCTATCCCGCTTGAAGACGACCCAGCCCCATCCTTTTTATTCGACCTAGTTTTATGAGCCATAGCGCCAGCGCCAAAAAAAAAAAAAAAAAAAAGTCAGCGCCAAAGAGAGAGGGGCGGTTTAATAGTGGCAAGCACTATATTTGACCTACAAAGGGCTATATATACAATCTTATTCGGTGCAGTTCTAATGTATAAGCTAATGTATAAGTTGTCAATAGAAAATCTCTTCAATAATGTCCTGGAGAAAAGGGGAGTCCGTAGAAATTTCTTTAGTAAGCCTGAATGAGGGTAAAAACTTAAACCCCGGGGTATAAATTGTCAATAGAAAACCTCTTCAATAATGTCCTGGAGAAAAGGGGAGTCCATAGAAATTTCTTTAGTAAGCCTGAATGAGGGTAAATACTTAAACCCCAGGGTATGCCATACCACATTATGCCCTTTCAAGAGCAAAAAAATTGGAGAAAGTCGGAGATGTTGCATTCTTTAATAGTGGAAATTTCTTAAATAGTTAATTTTGTGAGACAATTGTTAGCCCATTTTTATTATCTATTAAATTTGTGAGATAATTGTCTCCTTTCAGTAGAAAACAAAACTACATGATAACCGCATTACAAATGCATAGCATATGAAACACGATCCCTAGCACACAGTCATTGAAGCTCGATAAGGCCTACATCCCTATGTGGAACATGTCATGCAACCATGTTTTTAACAAAGGACATGCCACCTTAGGACACCTAGATAGCTATTTTTTGCTATTTTCTCAACCACGGCTTCTCCTAAACCGAACATTGAGCCGAATAATGGCCCCAAACACTAGACACGACCATTTGGCTCCTATAATCTTGCACATAATCCCATTTGCACCTCAAGCCTTAGATTAGAGAAGCATCTTATGTAGGAAAAAGCAGGAAGTCAAATTTGCAAGAGCTGTTGCAAAGGAAGTCCAAGATTTCAGCAAACCGGTTTCAAGACAGACAGAGGACGGACGGACGGACATAATTTTTCTTATGTTATATATGTTCTAATATTCTTTGATATATGCACCCTAAATAGAGGCAAAAACCTCGCAACATAATCTAAAATGATCCTAATTAGCTCCTCTTAAATTCGGCATGTACATAAGAACTTGCATGGATATTGGTGATAGGCTATGATGGACATGAATTTAGAAGGGGGGAGGGGGCAGAGGGGAGCTTGATGTAGGTCTCATAATAGTCTTGCCAATGTGTATAGGAAATGTATGCTTTATCAACACTCAAAACCTAAATCAATGCCGTAATTAGTGGGCGATGGTTAAACGGTAGACTACTATTCTTTGTATCAACGGTTGTATATATTCATTGTACATTATGTACTATAACGATATTGAGAAGTAGAAGTTGTATTTCCTATAGCTTTTCTCAATAGAATTATCCTTGTTCTCTTTTCTATCTCTTGAATCGACCTTGCTGGGTTTGTGCAGTTTTGCACTAGTTCTATCATGGTATTAGATGCTTTCTCAAGGGAAGAATAGAGTAAGCTATTGGAGAAGCATCCAAATTGGATTGGCCATTGTTTCCATTATAAGTTCTTTGGCTGAGATTTGGTGGTAGAATATCTAATTTGCAGCATTGAAGAAGTTTCTTGCTTTTTAGCCTGGAGGAAGTGTTTTGGGAGAGAGATTCGGATTTTTCAGCGAGTTCTGGTGGGAGATTTGAGTTTTTCGAGACCTTTTCGGTGACAAAAGTCAAGATTCAACTTTTCTGGTGGGTGCTTTGTTTGATGATGAATTTGTTTTCCCAACCACCCTTTTTGCTACTGCAAATAAGAGAAATTCATGAGTTTATGGTGAATTATTTGATATTTAGTGACATGGGAGCAATGTTTGACGTTGAATGAAGGATTACGGTCCTTGTATCACTGTGAAAATGCACCAAAGATGGATCTTACAGCGGTGCATGAAGATCTTTTTACAGTAACAGAGGTAAGCTTTGCCTTGGAGCATATGAAGAATGGGAAGGCTGCGGACCTTGAAGGGATGAGTGCAGGGCTGCTGAAGTGGGGCGATGAAAAGCTCCTCCAGATCCTAACCAATCACCTGAATGCTGCTGTCAAGGAAGGTTTGCCAAGGTCCTGGAAATTAAACAAAGTCGTCCCAGTGCACAAATCAGGTACAAGAACAGATGTTTGCAATTACTGTACAATCATGGTAGGAAGTGTTTACTCCAAATTATTAGGCTGCCTATTAGAGCAGAAACTGAGCACATGGGCAGATGCTACTGGTGCAAGAGCTACATGCCAAGCAGGGTTTCGGAGAATGCACAGTACTCTGGATCACGCCCTTGCTTTGAAGGTGCTCATTGAACAGGCTAAGAAACCGAATAAGGCGCTGTTCCTTGCTTTCATTGACTTCTCAAAAGCCTTTGATACGGTTCCAAGAAATGAATTGGGCAATCGAATGAAAGAGATTGGTGTCCCGATCTCATTTATGGGTGCGGTGTCTCAACTCTACAAAGAAGTTAAAGCTCGGTTAGCAGATAATCCAACAGAGATTCAAAGCACAATAGGAGTAAGGCAAGGCTGCCCGTTGTCGCCCGTGCTTTTTGGATTGTACATAGATGAATTGAAATCATGGTTGGAGCAGAAAGGGCCTGTAGAGACTCGTCTTGGAGATTATGTAATCCAATTGTTACTCTATACCGATGATGTGGTACTACTGGCAGCCACACCTAAAGAGCTCCAGGAACATTTAGTAACACTGAGCGAGTTTTGCGTGGAGAAGAAAATGAAAGTTAATTTGTCTAAATCCATGATCATGATCTGCGGAACATTAAACAGACCGCTTTTCACCTATAACGGAGAAATTTTGGAGGCGGTAAGTCATTATAAATATCTCGGTCTTGAGTTCAGTGCAAAATATAAATGGAAAGAGTGTATTAAGAAACGTATAGCTGGAGGGAAAACGGCTTTGCATGGTATGCTCAGACGGTGCCGCAAAGCATCGTTACAAGACTGGAGGTTGAAAAGAATGCTTTTCAAAACTTTGGTCCAAACAGTAATACTGTATGGTGCCCCAATCTGGGGGCCAACTCTGTCCGAAGGCTTATGGAAACAGGTTGAGAATGTTCAGAAGATATTTTTACAAGAGGAGATGGGCATCAAACAGCAAACACCCTATCCTATTATGCTAGCAGAAGTAGGTTTATTGCCACTGGCGGAGGCACTGATCCAGACTATAACTTTTGTTAATAGGGTACACATGATGGATGATGATCGGATCCCAAAGAAAGCCATAGAAGCATCCACAAGTATGGGCTGGTATAAAGATGTATTGGATTGGACAGATAGTTGGGGGTTGAACAGAACAAGTTGGCCAGACTCAGAAATAGGGGTGCGAGACATGGTGCAGTCACTAGTATTGCAACGGATTTGGGATGAACCTGGCATAAAAATGGCTTACTACATGAAGGAGGTGAATATGATGCTTGTGTACGCTGATCAAGCATATCTTCATGCATGTATCGCGCGACACTTGAAGCAAACCATTGCAAGATACCACACGGGCTCACATAAGCTTCAAATAGAGATGGGTTAAGGGGAGAACGAATTTGCTCGATGTGCACCAACGAGGATATTGAAGACGAAGAGCATGCATTCCTAACATGCATAGCATACGCAGAACTCAGGGACATATTTGATATTAGTTTTCATAATTTCCATAGTCTCTTAGATATGGATCCACGAAAGCTAGATTGTTACCTCAAGAAAGTTGAGTCACATAGACTATTTTTAATTCATTTACAATCAAACAAGAATATGTAATTTGCTGCTCTATGACCTCAAGGTCCTAAAGGGCATGATAATAAATATTATATATTATATATATAAAGACTTTACCAGCACCAAGTCAGCAGGTACTGGTAGGATAAACTAGAAAGCTTGTGCTCTTGTGAAAATGTTGGCTAAAGAGACAATTGGTCATGAAAGCAACTATTTTAGTGAGTTTAAGGAGATATGGTCTCATTTGGAGAAGTCTCTTGGTAGCAAGGGTATGGCTACCCAAATGCTGCTCCAAAACAAAATGAGACATGCCTAATTAGGTGACTTTGAATCTGTCATAGCATTACTCAGATGAAGTAACAGTATTTGGATTATATGGCTGCTGATGGAGTGTTGTCTGAAAAACAACTGACCCAAGATATCTTGTTTGGTCTTTCTCCTTCATATGATATTATCTCTTCGAAGATCATGTACAAGGAGAAGATTGATATACCCAAGGTAACCATTCTACTACAACAAGAGGAATTGGTACAGAAGCAAAGGGATGGAAGAGTGGACCATGCGAATTTTTATGTCCACTTCTCGGGCTGACACCAAGAAGAAGTTTCTTGATCGCAAAGACTTCAGGAAGTAAGAAAATGTAACTCTGATGGTAAGAAATCCAAGGAGTTCAAGTGCTGGAATTGTGGTGAAAAGGGTCATTCCAGTTCACATTGTAAGAAGGAGAAGAAAAGCTCAAATAATACTAACATGAGAAGCACATCAGTCAACTCTAAGGAGAGGCAAGTACTGTTGCATGTGCCACTTTTGATGCTGAATACTTGAATCTTGTAGCAGCAGCCAGCACCTCACAAAAGGACTGTATTTTGGACTCAGGAGCCATGGTTCATCTTATTGGAGATTCAGATGTATTTTCTGAACTTAACCTCGATTTGGAGGTGATGGTAAGATGGGTGACGGATATTCTCTTGCTATCACAGGAATGTAGCTTTTTAATTGCATGAACATGATGTAGTTAGTAAAGTGAGAAATGTCATGTTTATTCCTGGATTACAGTCTAATATCATGTCTACTGCTGAATTTGATAAGGTAGGCTATCAATTGTATTTGGAAATGGCAAAGTCTATCTGTTGGGGTAGGGATCCACTTGAAGGAATTGACTTGAAAAGTCTGCAGTTCAAGGCATGGTGAACGCTTTAGAATGGTCTTATATATGCTGACATGGCTGTTGCGCATCTGTGGCATGCTTGTTTTTGTGGTGTTGGAGGTACTATTGTACATTGTTTTGTACAAAAACAAGATGGTTGTTTATGAGCAGATCCAAATAGGATGTTCTCAACTTGTTCTTTGCTCCTCACAATCAGTTTGCTAATGGCTTTACCAAACCATTAGTTGGATCTAAGTTTATCAATGTGAAGGAGAGCTTGGGCACGAAGAAATTGCAGCTAAAGGGAGAGAAGGATTAGATTTTCTTCTGCTTAGCCAACAACTTCTAAGGGAGAGTATTGGAATTAATATGCTAACTAAGCATAATGTGCTGAAACAGCAATAGTTCAGCACTTAGCTCATGGGTGCTGAGAAGGTGCTGACATGCACATTAGGCAGCACTTTATCAGCACTGAACACCGAACCTAAATCAGTGTCGTAATTAGTGGGCGGTGGTTAAATGGTATACTATTCTTAGTCTTACCGGTTGTATATATGTTCATTGTACATTATGTACTGTAATGATGCTGAGAAGTAGAGATCGTATTTCCTATTACTTTTCTCAATAGAGTTATTCTTGTTCTCTATTCTATCTCTTGAATCGATCTTGCGGGGTTTGTGCTAGTTTTGCACTAGTTCTATCACATACACATTTTACCACTAAGAAAATGCAGAGGGATAGTTTCAATCTACAAGGTGCACAACGCCTCTGAATTGAGACAGGCAACTAGGCTTGAGAGGCACCTGAAAAGTATTGCCAACAGAGGGTCATTGAAGATGAATGTCACACTCTACAAAAATGTCCAACATTCAATCACATCCAAGCCCGGCGTGCGAGTTAATCCTGGCTATCTAGCTGCTCCATGCGCTGATGGACACGACTGCAGTCGGTTTGCTAGGATTCTTTTCTCCAAGACATCATGGATGCATATAGTCTGTTATACCCTCAGGGACTAAACTGGTGTTAAGATGTTAAAATGTATCAGAATGCACATACTCTCAACATACCTATTATTGCTAAGGTTTTTCCTTCCTAAGCCCTCTGGGGCGGGTTTTTCTAATCCTGGCAGTAATATGTCTGCTATATTTCTTGTTTAGATCCCATAGGACAATCGTTCTTGGTGGATGGTAAAAATCAATTCAATTCAATTTTATTCAATTTCTATTAGATACTTCCAAAAATAAGGAGTCGTGTGGAAAGAGCTCAAAATCCTAATTCCCCTTAAAATTTCATCCTTGAGCTCTTCTTCTTGCGGAGAGAGATTTTTAGCCAAAACTACTCAATACTTGAAGTTGTTTAATATTGCATTTACCAAACAGACAGCTCGTACACCTGATCCTAATGTGCCTCTGATAAATGTTTGTGCCATCAATAGGGGTAATAGATCTAGAAGAAGGACATCTTCAAAGAAAGCTAGGCGGCAAGCGAGGGAGGAAGACTAAGGTAACATGTCTGCAGATGATAAAGAGCACCAGGAGGACTCTGACCTGACCATGTGACCAACTTGATGGGAACGCCACTAAGACAAACATGGAGGAGGAGAAAGCAAGAAGGATGAGGAAAGCTGAAAGATGGTACATGAGCGACCTCAATGCCGCAATTTAGTTATTAGAATAGAATAGAATAGAATAGTTTTTTTAACGTCCACGGAGACCAATAGGTCATGGGACCCATACAATGGGCTAGTACAATCATTACTACTAGGATTAAAAAACCCTTGCCTCGAAAGGTTTTCAAGGGAAAACCTTGCAAGAATGATGATACTAGACAAGCGCAGAGATAATGACTACTGAGGGCTCAATAATTGCAGACGTTTATCTAGAACCTCAAGTATGTATAATGCCAAGTCATGCATAGATGGTGCTCTGAGAAGTTGTGGAAGCGTGGAATGGAATGCTAAGGTCAAAAAATGATTCCGGACTATCTCAAAAGCGTGGCAACTTCGAAGAGTATGGCTTTCATCTTCAATAACCAGAATCGGCAACAAGGCACATAGTCTCGCCGCGGCAATTGCGCCGCTCCCATCTACCCGTCTCAACTGTGACCGTGGGACCCCGATATAATTGATGCAATAGCTACAAGCTTGTTTTCGACAATGAAGCAAGCAAATAAGCTTGGGGCCCCGGTGCCAAGGTGGGATTTATGTGTGCATGATAATGACCGCCACTTGGGCCAAAAGTAAGCAAGGCCCCATATCTTTTGAGAAAAACGACCATTGTTGTTGCAAAAGCTCGTGGATCGAACCGGCAAGCATCAGCAAAGGTTTCGGTTGCACAACCAACCGGCAAACCATGTAGTGCAATGCTCTTTCCAACATCGCTTCAAACGCCGAGGAGATTCACCATGGCAAGTGCAAGAACAGATACCTAACATCATCCAAGTGGTGCACCTTGCGAGATATAGTGGAGATGGCTTCATGGCAGAATGTTGAAGAGGCCAAAACCCGCCTCTTGTAAAAGAATAGCATAGTGCACCGTTGTTTTAACTCCCGAGGTTGTAAGTGAGAAAGGATTTTGCACCCGCCTCCAAACTCTCCCAAACACTAGCACTAATGGCGTGCCCCCACACTTCGTAACCATACAAGAAAACAAGCTCTACCAAAGCCCCAAACAAGTGGGCTTTCCGCGGGGCCAATCATGAATTTCTGTGAAAACAATTGTTTTGCATTGCATAGAGTGCTCTCCATCCTGCAGCCACCCGCTTGGTAATACACTGTTCCCAAAGTGTGTTCTTACAGAATTCTACACCAAGATACTTGTAGCTATCTACAACTTCAACTTTGCGGCTATCATAGTGCATAGGGGAACATTGTGACGAGAAGACTGAACTACCAAAAGCTTGGTCTTTTGGAGATTAACACGCAAACCTGTGTTCTCACAAAAACTGTGCAGAGCATGTAAATGTTGCTGCATACTAGCAGCGGTATGTGCCAGAAGTGAAACATCATCAGTATACATAAGTTGCCTAATGATATAGTGTGCCAAATGTGGACCTCCGCCGCCATGATTATCAAGCCATTCTTCCAATTGATCAATGTACAAGCCAAAGAGTGTAGGAGATAAAGGGCAACCCTGACGAACTCCAATATTGCTAGTGATTTGAATACCAAAGAAGCAAGACTAGCACCAACAAAGTGCGTCAGGGATAATAGCACAAGATCTTATGCCACCTTACCCAATATACAAGGAGCCCCCACGGTCAAAATCGCACTTCACATGGAAACTTTGCTCAAGCATGAAGTGCTAGATATTCAAGGTGTACAAGCAATTCAAGCAACAATGGAATGCTTGCATATTTGGGTGGAGAAGAAATAAGGTGAAATTTGTAGGAGGAGGCATGCCAACCAAGCAAAAGATCAAGAGACCATCTCTGGAGCTAATTCCACCTAAGAAGCTGACTAAACATGGGGCAAACTCAAAGTGTTGTCATGTATCGCGAGAGACCAGACACTTCCAACAGCGTAGCAATCTGCTACTCAGAAGGTTACTCTCTGAGCAATTAGTTAAAGAGGAGGAAGAAGCTGAGTGTATCCTTACATGAGGGATATGCAATGTCCCGACATAGAAGCACATAAGCCTAAGAGCAAGAATAACAAACCGGAGACACTGGATCAAACTTGAGAGCATTGCATCAACTAAGAAATATTATAATGACTTGCTAGCTATGGAGATGCATGAATGTGATCAGTGCAAGTGGGATGCACATTTGTAGTGCGTAAGTAACAACAGAGAATACTTTTAGGGGTTTTATGTAGCAGTTGCATATGTATAGTACAGAAAAAAATATGCAGTGTTGGCTTAATTGCATGAAAAACACATTAAGAGGGATAGAATATGTACAAAAATATGTAAACACGTTGATTATGGCCAGAGAGTACATACAAAAGTTTATTATTTCCTCGTGAATATGGGGTATATATGTAGAGGGATGATTGAGATGTATGTAAAAGGGGTTTTTTGCTATGAACAATACAAGGGGAGCTGAGTTCGTATTCTTTTTAATAACATTATCCAGGCTTGGCATGCATTCGAAACTCCCTGATAATATGGATCATGTCATTTTGATCAAGAAATCCATGGCGCTTCATTTTTTAGATACTTCACAACAGTGTTGTTACGTACTTACCGTACCTGTACGGTACTGTAAGTATTTTACGTATCATACCTTGTAACATACCTCTGAGTTTTTAATGTACTGAAAAAAAAAACAAGTACGTTAAAAAGTGTTGTTACCGTACCTATAAAATACGTACCGTACCTATAAAATACTTATAAAATACTTACGATACCTTTAAAATACCTATAAAATACGTACCGTACCTATAAAATACTTACCATACTTGTGTTAAAAACTACCAAAATTTGACACAAAAACAATGCATTTTTTATTCCGTACGTACCGTACCTCTGGTACGGTACGCTAAGTACTTGAAAGTTACCGTACCCGTACGGATACAACAGTGCTTCACAACATCATCTCAGGGTTATATAGTAGTGGCAGCAACACCAGACCTTCCAACAGCATGCGTAAATCCATTATGGTTCGGCCAGAAACATCCACGACTTTAGAATAAAAGAAGTTAGGAATGTTTTTAAGAAAAAGTTGCGTGTTTGACACGATTAGTTTTGTACTCATGTCCTTAATATAATACATGACTTGTTTTGTTTTTGCATAATGTTGTTACTTTCACTTTCTTCTAAACCACAACGCAACAACATATGGAAATTATAAAGATTATTATGTGATTAAATTTTGCAGCTGAAAGACCGAACTTTGCTAATGTTTGGCCAACCCCACACAATCAAAATTCAACATTCAATTGACAATATCGGAATCTTCTCAGAAAGCAAGCAGACCAAATGAGTAGTTGATGAAGTTTATTATATCTTAAAAATAAATTAAAAATATTTGGGTTTTATTTTGCTTACAAATGATAAAGATTTATGCGTAACTAATAGGCAGTTAGTCGTTATGCTTGAGCTACTTTGAATATATATATATTGAGCATAAAAATCAGCATTTGTTGGACATAAGAAACACACTCAAAATGGTTTGAAATGAATGAAAGCAATTTAATACAGATGTTTGGCAGGTTTGTTTGTCATAGCACTATTAAATATTAGTTAGTACAATAATGATGCGTACGGGAATGTGATTTTCAAATCCTGGCACTTGTAGGCTACACAATTATAGACATTTGTCAATTAGAATGCAAGTAGTCACTACATTATTACAGACGTTTGTCATTTAGAATGCAAGTAGTAAGAACGATACATAAAACGACAAACGACAAGGTTGAGAATGCTACATATACTGAGGAATTCAGATGTCCTCATGTGGTTCGAGGCAACAAAATTTCATCACTTTTCTAGATGCTTATACAACTTGCATAAATACTATACTTTAAACCAAGTACTTGAAACGTGTATGGGCAAGACATTGAATAGGTTTTGCAATTGCATTTTCCAAATGGCAAGACATTGAATCGATTTTAGAGAAAAAAGTTTTACAAAGGAGGTTAGAAACACAAACAAAGAGGAAGGAAAAAAAAAAGGAAATCCAAATCCCAAGGAGGATGTAAAGTCAAGGAATCCTAGGGTTAAGCCCAAAAACCTAAAGGTAAGACCGAAAGGTAAAGGGGTACATAGAGTAAAATAAAGGGTAAAAGAGGGGGGCTCCATCCAGGCAAAGTGCAGAAATGAAGGGGGCGGCAGAAATAAGAAGTGGGGTAGGGGAAATATAGCTCATGAGTGCGCCGCCTTTTCTCATATGTCCCATGTCCCTTTCTTTGGTCCCATTCTTGAGTCTCGTAAACGACACACCACATTCATTTTGAGCCAAGGACATCAATATATGGCACTTTGTTAACATTGGACCCTCCTCTCATTATCTTTAAGACAAAAAGAATGGAATACTATACTTTGCCACCACGAGGAGGTACACAAGCGAAGAAAGCATATGCCTTGTACCCATTTGGTGTGCTCATCTTTGGGCTATTTTTCTTCAGGGCTTCGTATCTGTTGTGATTTTGGTACTTTGTATTAGTTGTAAGCACTCTTGTATTAGTTGTGAGCCCTCTAGGACGAGCGGGACAGATCATTATTGAGAAGTACCCATGCAAGCATTTCCTAGCATGCAAAAGATGAGTATATGATCAATAGTCTATGGGAGTCAAGAAGTTGAGACGTCATTGATGTTGGAGTAATATCCAATGCATTTCTTCGGTAATCTCCTTAGAACCTCTTTCATATGGAAAATTAAAGTTTGTCAAAGTGGTCTAATAGTTATACTATTGGTCATCACCAAGATTCAAAACCCACTTGGTCACTACCGAATGGTTGATATGGCTACACCATGAGGGTGTGGTAAGCATGTGAATGCAACACCATGTTGGCATCCAAAAAGTTTCCTTTTCTTAAACAAAAGACATAAAAAAGGAAAAAAAAAAAAAACACAGAACGTCGATAGCATCCATTTGGCATTGCCTAAGTGAATGATCTATTAATACTAATTGGTGCATCTATAAGAGTTTGAATTACATCAAATAGTTTTTGTCGTCCTACCCATTGAAAGAACATGACAAACGTATTACTGTTAGGAACTTATCCCCGTTAGAAGGGTTTTTTCGGGAAACCATGGCGGTAATAAGTATCCCCTCGCATAATGATACATTATGATATACCCGATACATTAAGAAGGCAAATATTAAGGAGTTTTTTTTTTTTTTTTTTTTTTTTGAAGGGAAACTCTTTTTATTCATTAGAGGAAATTTGAGATCTCATTTCATCCCCATAAGAATCCTCCAATGGAATGCCGACCCTCTAAACGCTAATTAATGCAAAGACCAACAACTTCATTGTCTTTGTTTTTCCTCCATAACTTTTGATCCACTTGTCAAAATGTTGCGGCGTTTGTTGCATTAGATGCGGAATGAAAAGATCTTTCCAATGATATATGGTTATGATGGCAAATATAGTCATAGTTAACCTTAAAAAATATGATTTTTGCTTATTTTATATATTTATTTAAAAGATGTATAAATGGGTTATCACTAGATAGATCTTGTGAAGACGAACCCATTGCTACAAAAAGTGTTTTTATAGATCAAAAGTTATAATGAAGAAATGATACACAAGTTGCAATGATTAATTGAATCTTGGAATGAGACCGGAGTGGCTTTAAAAGCTGACATGGCATTTTAAGCATCTTTTAATGGGACAAAATGTGATCTCATTTTGCCTCTAATGGAACAAAAAATGCACGATTATGAATAAAACCCTAGTGGATAGGTCGACCCAACTAGGCAAAAACCCGTCTATGCATAAGAAGAACACCGTGAAATACGTCTGGTTGAATTATCTCTTTTTTTATCTCTAGTCGATGATAAAAAAGAAATATTAAGGAGCAAGTTTCCCCACGCTTAACTCCCTTTTAAGGGATAAAAGGGTTTATACATTGTATAAATACATACGGGAGAACCATGGTCTAGTTAGAAAGATAAATGTGGAAACTTAATACTACTATGTCCCATTTGCCTCATCTAAAGGATTGTCATGTTTTCATATAGCTTCCCTAAAATGTATAAATCCAGTTTTCTTGAGATTTAAAAGCTTTTGGTCTTCCTCAATCTAATCAGCTCTAAGTTAGACAAAATGCGTCTTATCATACCCAGTTACAGAAGGGGCCACATAGTCATTCTTGATCGTCCACTATTAATCTTATGTCACTTTTCTAGTCTAGCATAATATTTGTATTGGGAGTGTATTCTTTACTTTATTTTGCTTCATAACTTTTGTTTTTTGTTTTGCATAATGGCCCATGATCCTAATGAAATAATAAATCTACAAGAGCACTTGTATCATTTGCATCTTGAAGATCATGATGTATTGTTTTCAGGGAAAAAATTAAGGAACTTTTAAAATAGACTTGGCTAAAGTATGCCAAAGTTGAGGCGAAAGCTTCTATCGTTAAGCTAAACTTTTCAAATTTTGTGACTTGTACTTTCTTACGTTTGACTAAACTTTTATTAGAAAATAAAAAAATCTTCTATCGTTTGACTATTTTGCACTAATTCAAGATCCAAATATTAATTGAGCATAGTAGAAACAAAGGTTATAGACTAATTTAGCTAAAGTACGCCAAACTTTGATGTAAAAGCTTCTAAGTTTTGGCTAAACTTTCCAATTTTTGGCACTTATACTTTCTTGCGATTAGCTAAAGTCGGATGAAATGGAAGTGGGACGTGAAATAGACTTGGCTAATATTTTCTTTTTTTTTGGCCCAAAAAGGGACATAGTTTAGCCGATTTTTTTCCAAACAAGGCCAAAGTTTCGCCATTTGGCTAAGTTTAGCCAATTATTTTTTTCCCCTGATTGTTTTTCTTTTCATAGAAGCTTCAAACAATGAGTTCTTGGTTGGATACTCTAAGCGACATTAAGACGATGGCAAGTATAGCTTTCAATAGAGATAGATGCTACAGCTAAAAGAGTAGAAAATGAATATGGTTGCAGCTCCAATACCCTTTCTTTCTAGGCCTTTTTGCGACAAGTGGGGTATGTCACATGTTTCATGTATTTCCCCCTCTTGTATCAGACTGTGACATGCTAATGATGGTCTTTGTGGCTTTGCCTACATGATTTGAGTTTAGATCAATTCAAGAGAGCAAGTAGCAATTCAAAGTTCTTTAACACCTTCTTGTATGTCTAGGCCTATCCATGTTGCATTCTTTTGATTCTGGGCAATTCAGATATCCACTCTTGCATGCTGGTCCTTCTTTGTTGTCCCCACTACAATTTGAAGGCCATAGTGACTAAGGATGTGGCTGTATTGATGCAAGTGGTTAGTCACAAGTTGTTTGGGTGATAGACACAAAGTTTATTTTCCTTTAGGTAGTTGTGAAGCATAAAGACATCTAGTACGTTGATTTTGTGCATTTTAAATGGAAGTAGGTGATAATGTATATTGTATGTATTTGCATATTAGGCTTAAGGAAGCATTTTAACTTTCATGTTCTCTAGTGTCAACCACCCCCTTTTTAAAGGAAGATCAAAATTTACAGGGTGGTGCGGGACAAACAATGGGTGCTCAAAAGAAGATTAAACCAAGAAGTTTGAGTGGAAGGTGTTCCTTTATAGCTAAGATTCAAAGAACTATGCTAGTATTCTGTGGAGGTCTGTATGGGAAGCAAGTAGACCACCCTTCAGGATATATGTTCGTTATCTTCCATAGTTGGGATATGGAGCTGCATTGAGTCTCTTAGCACATGACTGAAAGAGGTATGGTCTGGTTTAATACGCATTGCAAGATAATAATCCAAGCCAAGCTAACACGTCTTATAGATCCAATTGATTGCATATTCTGGAATGGAGCTTCAAATGCAGAAACTTACTATGGCTGATGAGCCTTTTTGTCTAATTCATGAGGAATTGATAAATGCAACAACTCTTTCATGTATTTCATTCCTGGGGGGTGCAAATATTGTAAGAGACATAGGGCATGTGCGTGCGTAGGGTCGAGAGAAATGAACCCTTATAATACATAATTTTCTTTAAAAATTTTTCCTCATATTTCATATACCCCCTACCATATTTCTCATATAATTTATATGGAATTCAAGCAAAAAAAGTTAATCCCATTCTTATACGGTACGGTTGGGAAAAAAACAACCCCCTCCCTTACATTCATATGGTTTCTATAGTTCTTTCTGAGTGCACCCCCGGGGATTTCATCAACGGATTTCTCATGTGCTAAGGTTCTTTGCGTGTCTTGAATAAATATCTTTACTTATTATTGGTAAGAGCATAATGTTAAATTGAATTGAACTTAATCGAATCAAATCAAATTAAATTGAATTGATTTGAATTGAATCGAACTGGATTGGACTGAATTGAATTGAATCGAATTGGATTGGACTGAATTGAATTGATTAAAATCGTAAATGAAGAAACTAGGAAAAAGAAAAGAGGCTTTTGGCTTTTGAGTTGTTTTTTGGTGTGCCCGAGCATCATATATATTATACATGGTTGTGCGTTAATTGGCTTAGACCATGGAAAATAACGCTGAAGTAATGCGAAGTCTATTACACCTAAAATTTGCATACCAGTATTGTACAGATTAACATGCATGTTTGACGTATGAGATGATGTGATAATTCTTTGACATACTGATATTCGGGTTGAAGCCCGAGGGTCTTGGGAGCGGTTATGTTGGCTCGTCAGCTTGAGGAAGAGGATGAGTCTTTTAAGGGGATAACTCGGATGTTCTTGAGAAAGAAATCCAAGTTCTTCTTAACGAAGCCTAAATAGTCTAAGCCTAAGTCTGCAGGAAAATAGTCCACGAAATGTCATTAGGGATTTTTTGAGATCATAAAAGGGCCTTCTAAGAATTGCTGACTAAGCTATATGAACTACCAATCCAGGAAAAAATCCGGTAATCCAAAAAAAGCAGTTATAACTAACTCACTGAATCTCATTTTCTAGCATAAGTGTTGATAGAAAAGTTCAAATGAGCTCTTGTTTGGTGCAATAGATAGATGTCATTGAGATCTTTCCAACCTTGGATGGTTTGCATATTTTTTAGCCCCGTATAGGATAGTAAAAAATGGTAAAAACCATATTTTTTGGAGTTTTGACAATCATAAGTGGTTAAAATATGTGCAAAGCACCTAAGATTGGAAAGATCTCAATGAGATCTATCTGTTGCACTAAACGAGAGCTCATTTGGATTTTTCTATCAATAGTTATGTTAGAAAATGTGATTCAGTAAGTTAGTTATAACAGTTTTGCTGACTGGACCCGTCAGGCTCTGATTTCTGATTGGTAGTTCATTTATCTTCATTTGGCTTAGTTGGCATGTTTTGAAGGCCCTTTTTTAATCTCAAAAAAACCCTAATGTAAGGTGGACTCTAAATCCAGTGGTTCCATGAAGGAAATTACATGTTGTACGTGTGGAGAGCCTTAACACATCAGTCTTGAATGCTCTAAGCTACATAACACAAAGGTTGATAATAAGAAAGGAAACGAGACTGGAAACAGAACATGGAGTTGGATAGAATCCCTACTCCCAAAAGAATATTGAAAGTGCAGATTTGCTAGAGAGACCAAATGGAATTCCTGGTGAAATGGAAGCAGAGATCTATCTTAGAGGCGACGTGGGAGAGTCGTCGTTTCATGACTCATTATCAGGATGTGATGGCTAATGGTCTAGAGCTAATTCTTGAGGACAAGAATCCCAAGGGAGAGTGATCGATGTTGCACCCAAAACTTGCATAACAACATTGTAAACATTGATATGTATGTTTGATGTATGGGGTAACATGATATTTCTTTGACATGGAGTTCCCATTGAAATAATGAAGGTCATACTGTCTCTAGTGCTCTAGTTGTTATCATGTAGCTCATGAAATACTTGCACTAGGGGCACAACCTAAAGAGTTGGGGCCTTTAGGATGTTTAAAGGTCTAGTGGGTTTAAGACAATAAAAAATGTGGTTCAGAGACTTTGGCCTTTACGATATTTCAAGAAAATGGGATTAGACACTAAAATCTTTTGTTGTAACAAAGTCTTTATAAACGAAAAAAAAAGGCTGATTTTTTCTTACTAAAATCTTTCACAAATTGTTGCAATTCTCACTTCCTATTGTTTTCAAAAGTGGGCCTTTTTTTTTTCTTTTTTTTCCAAGAATTGCCATTTTTAATAAGGAAAGGAGAATATTTGGCTTAAAAGGACGATAAGCTTGTTATTAAAGTCTTTACTTTTACTCTATGATCACCAATTGATAGATAAAGACCACTTACCTTACGAATATGAAGACTTTATTTTGAGGCATGCCAAGAAATTCGTGAAAAAAAAAAGGAGGTTGATGCGGTGTAGAGTACAAAAACCACAGTTAAAACCCAATAATATCCTTTGGTTATAATGCATATCTTAGTACATAAGATGCAACTTTGGTGCCAGTAATGGATGACAGTATTGTGATGCTAATGCAACAATGGAGCAGTGGTTCGAATGAAGGCATCAGTTAGTACATCTTTGAAAATCTTGGCACATTAAGAAGTAGAAAGTAACTGGCTACTATCTACAAAGAGAAGCTAGAAAGTGAAGAGTATCTTGACAATACAAATGTTTTCAGTTAAAACTTACAGAGATACAAGTTAGACAGATGCAGAGGAATGGATGGAACCATAACATTTGAAACATGATAGTAACTGCGGATTAGAGAGGGGAGATGTAATATTGGGTTCCTTTCATGTCATAAGAAATTGGCCAATGATTTCAAGGCAAAGAAAATAGGTGCGAGGCGAAGTTGACATGGCGAGCGACGTGGCGAAAGGTGATGATAAGTGAACAAGGAAGGCAAAGAAAATAGGTGCGAGGCGAAGTTGACGTGGCGAGCGACGTGGCGAAAGGTGATGATAAGTGAACAAGGAAATGATGAATAGGAAAGGGGTGTACTAGCAAAGCATTTGATGGAGAGATTTGTTGCATGTGTAAGTGCACTTTCATCAACACTGAAGATGGCAGTCTGTCAACCTTCACCTCTTTGCAGGCTGCAATAAGAATGGCAAAGAAGTGCAAGCCACAGCTGGATAATCAGGGCTCTCATATCATCCCTTGTCTTCTTCATTGCTTTCAAGCACACAATGTTGAGATTCCATTCCGACCAGCCCCTCTACTTCTCTTTGTTTTTACATGCCCCTTTCTTCCTTAATTAACCACATTTCCTTAGCTTTTAATTAACCTTAATTCCTGATCTTGCTTTGCCATGTTGTGCAGTGCAGTGCAGTGTACTTTTCATATCAAGTGCTTTGATCAGGCCTGAATATGATGTTTGTCACTTGCTTTCGTTCATTGTCCCTTTCTTATATTTGGCTATTCATTAAGATTTTGCTAGAATTTGTCTCTCGGATCCAACCTATCTCTGGCTTCCAAATGGAACCTATTCAAAGCAAGATGCTTTTTGTGGATATGGATGCATAATAATAATACATCCAGCGTTCTTATAGAACCCTAAGTAGGGTTTAGGAGTTGAAAAACCTTTGTTATGAGTTAGATTACAGACGCTTGCAACGGATTTTCAGACACTTGTTTGCAGAATCTGGCATCATTTTAGTCTGCGTCTTGACTTGAATGTGTTGCAACAGTTCTAAATGATGCTGCAGAATGGCCTGCAAATTGAATTTCGACAGATCCGTTAGAAAAAACAAATGCTGGGTTCCCGTTCCTGCACCGATGTGGACTTACAAAGAAAAAAAAAGAGGCACAACTAACTGCTAGTTGCTCCACGTGCAGGCGTTCTCAATCTGTTTCTACAAACCCTGCTTAATGTTAAACACAAATCAAAAACTCTGTCTAAAAGCGAAGCTTCCTGTAACAGAAATTCGCTCAAAGCTGACAGGCTAAAGCGAGCCACACATTCAAAGCTTGGCCAAGAAAAGACTCCAACGCTTGATTCTCCAGATTATGTTGCTTTCGCCGCTGCAGCATATCTGAGGGTATTCTTGAGTTGCCGTCTCTTGCTCTCGCTGATTTTGAGCTCATTAATGCTGATCCGAGTTGGGGTTTACTGATTTGATTTGGGTTTTTCATTTCTGGTCGATCAGATGCCGGCCTTTAAAGATTTCTGCAGTTGGGCCGATTCTGAGAAAGAGCTGCTGCGCACAAGTCTGAGATGCTCATCGTTGGGATTTATAAGCTGAAAACGTACTCAGAAGGTTAAGCATGACCTCATCAGCTCAATCTTCGAGATGACGTATATAATCTCACACAAATAAGTTCTTGTGTAAGAAGCGGAGCTATGGCGGATCCCGAAAAACGGTGGAATTGATGAAGGTATGATTCCGGGGGTACAGTGATACGACGGCGAGGCGAATTAATGGCGGGTAACAAATTGGATGAACGAGGGCAGGGAGATGGAATGCCTGGGGACAGGGGGGTGTACGTGGAGAAGAAAAATCAGAGGTAATCAGAGGTAAGCATAAACGGGTGTTAAACAGGTGTATTGTTTGATAGAGTGGATCTGGCAGGGAAAGAGAGATTGGAACCAGGAGGGCATGTAGAGGGGGGAGAAAATGCCGCGGTTGGATATCGAGGAGAATTAGAGAAGCGATTGGAGGGGGACTATGGAATTAGGAGGGAGAGAGAATTTTTGCGAATGGACAGGGAGAGGCAGACAATGCAGCAGGGCCGCGGCAAGGACCAAGATGAGAGAAAGGGCAGGGGGGAAGAATCGGGGCTGGAATTCGGGCGGAGAAGGGAGACTGTAATTGAGCAGAATCCGCCGGAAAGCGTAGAAGCGAGGAGGATCAGAGCAAGGGTGAACGCTGAAGGGTGTTCTGAGGCGGTAGATCAGGCTAAGATTATAGCCCGAACGACGCGGCCGTCTGGGGGCAAGGATCGGCACAGCAAGGTGAACACTGCAAAGGGTCCCCGCGATCGGAGAGTGAGGCTGTCTGTTGCAACGGCGATACAATTTTACGATGTGCAGGATCGGCTGGGGTATGATCAGCCCAGCAAAGCGGTTGAGTGGCTGATTAAGAAGGCGAAGCATGCCATAGACGAGCTTCCGCCCGCGCCTCCGATTCAGTACGCCGTCGCCAAGCCAGCGGCTACTGGGGCTCCGTTTTGTGGCTCGGCTCCGGCAGCCGGGGGAGCGGGTGCGAGCTCCGGTTATGCGTATTCGGAGGTTCTGTTTGGTGGCCCGGGTTCCGGTTCTGGGTTTGGAAGCATGTTTAAGGAGGAGGACGCAGAGGCGGAGGAGCAGGAATTAGGTCAGGCCGTTGGATCGTGGAGGCAGGAGGAGCGCAGCATTTCCGAAGGGTCGAAAGGAAGCGAGGGTTTGGGCTCTCCATCGGCCAGAATTGAATCCCGAGCAAAGGCCAGGGAACGAGCCAGGGAAAGAACCAGGGAGAAATCATGCGGCAGAAGCCCGCCCAGGTCTGGTAGTGGTAATCTTGTTGAGAATACATTCTCCTTCACAAACCTTTTGCAGAGCCCCTTGACTCAAAACGCCATGTATACTCCAGCTCCCGCTCCGGCACAAGCTCAGGCTCAGGCTCAGGCTCAGCAGAGTCTGCACTCTCAGCAGAACTATTCCTTCCATCAGCAGAACCACCAGAACCAGAACCGGCAGATCCATCTCCAGTCTTTATTCCAACACAGCGGCCCTCTCCCAATCCAGCACAATGCGCTAGAGCGGAAACCTAATTACCCCCCTCCCTCGTCCTTCCTCCACCCAGAAGCGCAGCCCAGAAGCCCCCTCCTCTCCCGCCCTCCCCCGCCTTCTTCCATGGGTTCGTTTCTATCTTCCGAATTCAACCCCTTCGCCGGCATTTCTCCCGATCATTTTTCCTCCTTCCGCCCCCCCTCCTCCATGCCTGTCGACGATCACTCCTCCCACTCCGTCCGTTCTTTTCCGTTCCTAAATAATCCTTCCTTCTACCTCTCTCCTGCTTCTGCTCCTTCCTCCTCCCCTTCTGAAAACCTTGGCCACATCCTTCGCCCCTCCCCCGCTTCTTTGTTCGACTACCAGCGTGACCTCCGCCATTTTTCCTCCTACCAGCCTCACGTTCCCGCCCGCATCCATGGCATCGACGAAATGGATGAAAATCTCAAACACCACTCCTCTCCATCACCTTAATTCCTTCCTGATTTCGTCTGAGTTTCTCCATTGGAATTCCAATTCTGCTTCACTAGTTCTTCACCAAATAGTTCTTCACTAGAATGGCTACTTTTGTTCAACCAAAATTTATCTGGTTCAGGTCGGATCCTTTACATGGTAACATCATCACCCTCGTCATTATTTGTTGGTTCCACAATCAACTTCAATTCTTTGCAGCATCTTGAGGTTGATACATAAACCACATTCTTTGTTCCTGTATTGGTCTCGATTAAACATGTGTTGCTCATTGTTTGGGTGGAGGAAAGAAAAATAAGCTGCAATTAGGTTTTACAGCGGGTTGATTCCAGATTTACTGTTGACGTGCATGTTAGAACAAACTTGCTTGCTTTCTCAGGTACGTTTTTGTTGAAGGTTGAAATGAGTACATCGTGCGAATCTTAACATAATTGGTGTGGCAATGGTGTATCCCCACATGACGTCCTCCCCCTTTGTAGTCAAATAACCAAATAAGTGTGACTTTGTACCCCCTTTTATCTTGTCCTCTCTCCGTCCATCTACCAATATCATACATATCTTTTACCTCTTTCTAGTTTGCCTAATCTTTACAATACAATTCTAACCTTTTCTAGTTTGCCTAATCTCTACAATACAATCCTAATCTCCACAATATATAAAGTTTTGGAAGGGAATGGCAATTTTAAGGAATGGCTTGTATCCACAAAATTCTTGTATGTTTTTGGCACTACGCAATGTTATAGACAGCTAGAACACGTCAAGTTTCGTACTTGTAACATGACAAACCTTTGATTCCCATTCAATATATACTGTGCTACAGTGTATTGATGTCCTATACATTTTTTTATCCTTATCCAACCCAGGTGGTATCGTCGCAATGTTGACTCAACATTGTCTTATGTTATCCTTGTGATTCAAATATCACGACGCCCACGATAGCAGAGAAAAACTAACCAGAGTGCGTGATTTCTCCTTAGCTTTGTAGTATAGGGTTCTATATAGCACCGTAGATCCACGATTTCCATTTTTCTTTTTCTTGTTCGTCATTTGCAATCTATTCATTTTCAAAATATGTAGTGACATATTATGTTTTAATGCACCTTAGTAAGCTCAAACTTGAGACCTGGCATCCAATTCAAGAAGACTATAGCAAGCCCATTATTATTTGGGATTAAAAGACTTCCATCCTGAAGGGTTTTTGAGGGAAAAAACCTTGGCAAGCTTATTGATGAATATATGTGAGCATGATATCAATGTGTCTGAGGCGAGTACAAATGGACTTGTTGATCAAAAACCTCCATGATGTGAACATATGCAAAAGCACATTAGAACATTATTTATAGACTAAACCCTCATTTGTGAAGCTTTCTTAAATTGATCACGTACACAAGATCTTCATCTCCTTCGCCATTTTCTTCTTATTACTGGAAGCTGAACCAAAATGCACGGTGTTCATACCAGTACAATAAAAGCTATTGGCAGGCCTTATTTTTTCTTTCAAAAATTGGCATAGTTAACCAGATACTTCTGATTTTGCACAATATCAAGTTTCCAATAGAAAACCTTAACGCTCTCAAAGTTGTCGAGCTTGTCCATTTATCGCTCTTCTAATGCATATCCTAATCAGATTGGGCAAAGCACATCACTATATCTAATTAGGAGAGACATACATTGGTTGCGGTCCTTCAAAGGATTGAACTGTGGTACAGATTTGTCTTTCCAAGGACCAATATAACATAGCCAACAGATGCTCCTAGCATGGAACGTGTTGCCGCAGGTTGTTGCCCCGAGGCACTTATACAACATGGGTATGCTAGATGCGTGCAGAGGCGACAAAAATTACTCGCATATATGACATATTTAGGAAAATTTAGACTTATTCAAGGTTTTTAAACTTGTTGATATTTATAATGATTTGATATATTGAGTGCTTGATCTTCTGTAATTTCATAATCATGCCAACATTAAATAGTCTAAAGAAGAAACCATTGCGAAGAAAATGAATTGTACTTTTGCATTTATTACTAATCATTCGTAAATAATTCCAAATGACTTTGGACAAAAGCAACTACATCGTCGGGTATTTTTTTCAAGTTGTTTCATGCAAACTACAGAGGTCTTTTCCTTCCAACCATAGATTACTGATTGGCCATCCATCCATTATCGTTGTTCACTTGGATTTGGCTTCCATCTTTTGTAGCAACATCTATTCTATTGATCTTTCAAACTCTTCCTACCTTTAGTGAGTGGCTTCCACTATTGGATGTGAACTCGAAGACACTCTTTTAGTCCATCCTTTTGCTTAGTTGGGTTAGTCAATGCTGCACCTAGCCAAAATGGAGTCTCTTTCATATCATCAGGCCTCACAATGAGAAACATACCTTCCATAATGTCTTTTTCAAGTTTAAATTCCTCTTTTGGTTTACCACACACCACTTCATGATCTTTTTCATTGTCAGTCATCACTATAGGAATGACATCTACATATTGATGGAGCATCCACTGTGAACGAGGCCAAAATCCATCTTGTAACTTGGAATTTCTTACTATGGAATTTCTTACTAGAGATCCCTTTAGTTCCGCTATGACATTTTCCCAATATGAAATAATTGATCGCACTACTTCATGATAATTGGAATGTCCAAAACGTCAATTTAACCCGATTGTCCAAAAATCTATCTATTTTGAAATACCAGATATGATATTTTCCTCTTCCCTCATATGTTCATTAAGGGCATAGGCTCGCGTTCACCTACCAGGATCATCTTTTTTAAAAGTTCAATACCATCTTTAGGCTCCCATGTTGCCTGCTTAGGGTGCACCTTATAGTGCACCTTATACTGGATTCTAGGATCTCCTTTATCATCTAGGTATAACCGAAAATGTAAGGGCTTCGTATGCCCTACCAATTTATTGGGGCCATCTTCTTTATAGCCATCCACAAATCTCTTAAAATTAGGAACTTCTTGTATGAGGTATGGAACATTTCTAGCAGATACAGATGTTTCATACATCTCAAATAATTGTCCCAAAGTGTGTGCATGCCTCTTTCTTAAACTGTCTCCAAATCTGCTAAACACTATAACCCCAAAATCTGCTCAACGTGTAGTTTTTTGCTGTTGTTTCTCTAAAAAAATACCTAAAGACGATGCATTGTTTTGTTCCGAAAATGCTAGAAACAACACGTGGTTTTCAAGTATAGTTTTTAGACATAGAAAATTGGTGTGGTTTTTTTAAGTGTGGTTTTCAATCAGGTGTGGTTTTCAAGTATAGTTTTCACAAATAGAAAACACGTGTGGTTTTCTTAAGTGTGGTTTTCAAGGGTAAGAATTTGTTTTCTATATGTTTTTTTTTTTTCAAGTGTAGTTTTCGTTAATAAAAAGTTTGTGTAGTTTTTTTACGTGTAGTTTTCAAAGGTGAAAATTTGGTTCGATATGTTGTTTTTGGTTTTCCAGTGTAGTTTTCACAAATAGAAACCTTGTGTGGCTTTCTTAACTGTGGTTCCAAACGTAAGATTTTAGTTTCTATATGTTGTTTTTAACGCAACCAACCATTGTCCACGTGTTATTTGATTTGAGAAGGGGGGCTGTTTTTTCGTTCAACCACGGCAATTCTGTTTTTTAAAAAGCCTTTTGGGAATGGAACCCAAACAAGTCCATTCAAGAAAATAATTTCTACTAACATACAAATACAAAAATAATGATTAGAGGCTGCTCGGGTGGTAATCTATGAAGAGACAAGCATACAACTAGTATATCTCTCAAAATGCAAGACAAGCATACAATCAAACATTATGTGAATCTATGCTGACATATCTAGAAGTAAAATGCATCTTTTGCATCATGTCTAATAACACATCCGAACCAAAAGACATTTTAGCAAATTCATCAACGATGCAAAACTGCAACATAATGCAAGAAAAGTTTGATAATTTATTATTTGTAAACAAAGGAAGAAACCTGCAGTTCTTGTAAATAACTTGCAAAATAAAGCAAGATTTAATGCTCTTGTTGGATTTGACATTTGCAAAACCTGAAACATGCCAAAATATATTAGAAATTTCACAATTTAAATAACAAACAAAAAGTTTATGATTCTTCACAAAAATACATAAAATTCTACAGCCGACATCCAAAATACCTTCGTGTTTAATAAGATCAAATAAAAAACGTATTTAAAGCAGATTGGACTGGCTTAAAGGTCATGTTATAATAGATTCAAAACATTTAGTTAAGAGTTACCTGGTCCTGCTGTACAAGCGTCTTTTTTACGTAGGCTGATCCTAGATAGCTTCCTGCAATCAATCAAAACAGAGCAGTTAACCGGCCTGTAAAAATATCAAGGGGGGAAATGATTAACCCTAACCCTTATGATAGATAGATAGATAGATAGATAGATAGTATTTTTACGTCATGCCACATTGGCAGCGTCCATGAGGACATATGACGGACCCCCATGAGTGCCCTAACCCTTATTCTCATCATCACTAATAAGAATTATAAAAGATGTAGTGAATCTTGAAGTCGGAGCTGGTGAAATTGCTCAAGTAGAAGCTCACCGTTCCCTTAGCTTGCATTCTGTTATTGTGAAGGTAGTGAAATTGATTATTCTAGTGCTCTCTGTGATTTAAAATGGTGATTTTTATGCTTCAAGTTCAAAATGCAATGGATGTTAAAGTCTTTAAAAGACATCTATCCAAGTATTATTCGTACTTCACAAAATTGATCTGCAGTAGCCATGTACAAACTCAATTCAAATTTCTATCTACCTTTTTGCCATGTGTTATATTAATGTAGAAATTCCTGTGTAGATGGACGTGCACAGGGCGCTCATCAATCTTTTCAAATCCCGTCTGGGTGCACTTTTACCACAGTTTTGCAGATTTATTTGGGGATCCATATTTTTACTGGGATCCACAACTAAGGTGTTTGTAACTATAGCCCAGGTGAATGCAAGCCTTTGAAAAAGCAGAGTGTGAGGTAAATATTCCTAGTTAACAATGTTTGGAAGCCTATCAGGTCCCATTCTACTTAATTTGATAAACTATTTTGCATCTATAAATATTGTTTTGGGGACCTGTTTCCTTCTCATATTGGGCCCTCCAAATGCAAGTATGCCACGTATAAGAATCCTGCTCATTTGGCACAGTCAGTTCAATATCAGAATATGGGGTCATTGTCTGTGAACTGAGCACTGGCAGCACATAAGGGGCTAATAAGAAATAGAGTGTGCCCATGCTCCCCTAATAGCATGTATATAAAGATCACCTATGGTCCAAGCTCATTGGGTGTAATCATGAAACAGAGAGAAGCAAATTTATTACAATTTTTGCATGCTTGTCTTTCAGCATTTTATTTGGGCTCGATCTCAGGAATGGTGATCTTGCTCATTTCATCATCTGTGTTTTGCTTTCAAGAAACCTTTTTCTTTCCCAGATAATTAATAGATATGAGCTACAGATTACCAAAGACATTCTGTTCAACAAGTGCTTTTGATTTTTTTGGTCGACAACTAGGTTGGAAAATAACTAACCTTTTCTTGCCTATTGAGCTATACTATGTTTTGTGGCAATTGCTTCGCTTGCTCAAAACAATGATTAGATGAGAACCAATTTTACTTTAAAACTTAGTTGTATTGGTGCTGCTTGCAGAGATGACTGAGAATGCACAGAAATTTGAATTTAGCTTTTCGGCCTTAGGGTAATATCATGATGTTGGTCGTTATTGGTGATAGAGTTTAGTTAGCAACAGATCTTTTAATATTCAAATTTCCTTTAGCCAATTCAAACCACAACTTTCACAATGTTTATTTCAACCATTGAATCAATATAGACCTTTGAACCATTAAAATGCAATGTTAAAACACTGTAGCAATGGTCTATGCATCGAATTCAATTGCAATATTGTGTCAAGCCGACAACCCAGGCATCCATGTATTCATGGATCCGGCCCTGCAAAATGCTCAGATAATCTTCACTGATGTCAAATCCTTCTTGTAGTTTGTTTTAGCGGCACCAATTCACAACGAACCGGCACCAGAATCGCCTCAGACTTCTCCATTCTAACTTGGTCTTTTGCTAGCTGTTTGAACAGCATTGACCACGAAACTACTAATGGTTAACCATAGGGTTTTTTCAAACCATTGAAACAATAAACCTTAAGTTCCCTTTTAACTTCAAACCTTAGGAACTTTCAACCTTATACACCATAGGTTTTTCATTTCGCAACTTAGGTTTACTTCTAAATTTCCATGCCTCCGAATCTTCATACACTGTGTAAACATATAAATTCCCTGTGTTATATGAAGATCTCTACCACTGTAAAATTAACTCACTATTACAATATGAACATCTTCTTTTCACTCTCCCTTCATATTGTAATCCCTGCAATTTATCATTTCTCTTAACTGACAGTATTTAACCTCTGTCAATGGTTTTGTCAGAATATCAGCCAACTACTGGCTTGTAGGTATATACTGAATGTGTATAATCCCTTTGTTCACCATATCCCTAATGAAATGCATTTCTAATTCAATATGCTTAGTTCTTTCATGCAAAATAGGATTTTTTGTCATTGCTATGTAACTTGTACAATCTGAATTCAAGATCAAAGGATCTTTTTGAATCATTCCCAGCTCATTTAGAAGTCTCCTGCTCCATGCAATTTCTTTGGCTGCTAGTGTAGTAGCTGAGTATTCAGCCTCAGCTGAAGATAATGCTATAGCATGCTGTTTCTTGCATTTTCATGAAATTGGTCCTCCTCCTAACATTAGAATGAAACCAGAAGTGGATTTTCTTTCATCAAGATCACCACCCCAGTCAGAGTCACAAAAGCTTTGCAATTCTAAATTTTCTGAATCAAATCTAATACCAAAATCAATGGTTTCTTTAAGATATCTAATCACTCTTTTTGCTGCTTGCCAATGCATGGTTCCATAATTATGACAATATCTGCTCAAAATATTTACAGCATATGAAATATCTGGCCTGGTACAATTAGCCAAATATAACAAACAACCAATTAACTCTCGATAAGGCAAATTTTCTGCTTCCAACTTCTCCTTTTCTGTTTTTGGACTGTCTTCATTTGACAATTTATTTCCTGCTACCATTGGTGTCTTGACACCTTTGCATTCTTGCATTTTAAATCTTTTCAACACTCCAGCTATGTTTGCTCCTTGAGATAATGTCATAATTTTTTTGCTTCTATCTCTGTAGACTTCTATGCCTAAGAATTGTACTTTTGCGAAGAAAATGAATTGTACTTTTGCATTTATTACTAATCATTCGTAAATAATTCCAAATGACTTTGGACAAGAGCAACTACATCGTCGGGTATTTTTTTCAAGTTGTTTCATGGAAACTGCAGAGGTCTTTGCCTTCCAACCATAGGTTGCTGATTGGACATCCACCGATTGTCATTGTTCACTTAGATTTGGCTTCCATCTTTTGTAGCAACATCCATTGTATTGATCTTTCAAACTCTTCCTACCTTTAGTGAGTGGTTTCCACTATTGGATGTGAACTCGAAGACACTCTTTTTGTCCATCCTTTTGTTTAGTTGGTTAGTCAATGCTGCACCCAGCCAAAATGGAGTTTCTTTCACATCATCAGGTCTCACAATGAGAAACGTACCTTCTATAATGTCTTTTTTTAGGTTTAAATTGCTCTTTTGGTTTATCACTTGCAGGGCCACAATACACCACTTCATGATCTTCTTCATTGTCAGTCATCATTATAGGAACGACATCTACATATTGATGGAGCATCCACTGTGAACGAGGCCAAAATTCATCTTGTAACTTGGAATTTCTTACTGGAGATCCCTTTAGTTATGCTATGACATTTTCCCAATACGAAATAATTGGTCATGATAATTGGAATGTCCAAAACGTCCATTTAACCAGATTGTCCAAAAATCTATGTATTTTGAAATACCAGATATGACATTTTCCTCTTCCATCATATGTTCATTAAGGGGCACAGGCTCAGGTTGAACTTTATGCAATATTTGCCTACTAGCATTATCTTTCTTAAAAAGTTCGATACCATCTTCAGCCTCCCATGCTGCCAGCTTAGGGTGCACCTTATATTGCATTCTGGAATCTCCTTTATCATCTACATATAACCAAAATTCTAATGGCTTCGTATGCCCCACCAATTTCTTGCGGCCATCTTCTATATAGCCATCCACAAATCTCTTAAAATCATGAACTTCTTGTATGAGATATGGAATATTTCTAGCAGATACAGATATCTCATACATCTCAAATAATTGTGCAAAGTATGTGCATGCCTTTTTCTTAAATGACAGATTGGCTAAGTTTCCTTTGCATAGTTTCAGGCATAAGTGGCAAGCAAAGCAATTCAAGGAACTGCTTGAAAACCTTCCTCCTGGCATTCTTGTGTCAGTGGTCGATTTTATTGAGAATTTTTCTATTCAGCTACAGAATCAAGTTCAGTCTGCATATTGGACTAGTAAACAGGTTACTATCTTAATGCATATTACATACTATGTAGACTCCGTGTCAGGTGATATGATAAAAGACACTCATTATTATATATCTAATGATACAAAGCACGATACATTGTTTGTTCAACACGCTTTTATGATGCGTTATGACTTTATGAAACAACAGGGCATGGATCCAAATAAACATTGGGTCTTTTCAGATAGAGCAGCATCACGATTCAAAGCAGCAAGACCATTCTATTTTGTCGGACGATATTCACATGACACACAAATTGAGATGATGTGGAATTTTTTTGGCTCGAACCATGGTAAAGGCGAGCATGATGGTAAAGCTGCAGAATTAAAATGCTGGTTGAGGGAATTGATGAAGAGACTGGTATAGTCAAAGTAGTCAAGGAGGGCTGTGACGAGCCTGCCGAGTTGACCCTCTTGGCAACTCGGGATCTTGTCTATACTTAAGGCTAGATCTATGTTGTTATGAAAACTTTAGTCAACTATGTTGGAGAAGAATTTAATCTTCCAATAAATAATGGAAAATGATTCCCTTCTTACATATAGCTAATATCCGACTATTGTAATATAACTCCAAGAGAAATACATCTATAATAGATTTATGCAAAACCAAAGCAAAGATTCATCTTCTAGAAACTCCAACTCAGCCACGATCCTGAGCAGTATTGTTGTTACTGGCCCGAGCACCACCTTGCTCAATCACTGCATGCACTCAAAGGGGTTAGTCCTTGTGACTAAGTGGGGATCCCATAGCTGCCTCTGCATGCATAAAACATCTTGAAAGTCTTGAATAACAAACATAAACAACTCAACGACACAAGAACCTATGGTGCAACGCTAGAAAATGACAACAAAGAAAACAACATAAACATCAATAGCAAAGGATATAACCAATGTACCCAAACCATCATAAACAAACTCCAGAACAATGGGTAGCTCAGCCAGCCTACATACAGGCGCTGTTAGCAGCATGTTGCCCACCCAGCTTACATTCCAAGCCCTGTAGCGGGTGGTGGGGTGAACCTCGTATGCGCATACTCTCTCAGCCCACCTCTGGCACTGGAGGACCTCTTACCATGGGGTTTCACAAGAGTTGACTGACGTAGCAATCCCTGCCAGGAGAACTAACGCCCGGTGTCACAGAGCACAAGAACCACAGAGAATCACAGATGAACATGAGCATGTCGGAGCAACCTAGGCCACCGAACCTAGAAGTCCGACCCCGGAGGTTCCAAGTACATAACAAAAGATCAAGAACAACAGTGGAACAATGCAAGACCATAACATGTGAAGTTCATTAGACAACTATTATAAATGTGCCTAGATCATACTCTTAGCCCTTGTCGAGGTTGCCCATACAACCTAACCATGCCGAAGTAGCTAGATCGGTGATGAAAACCATAATGACAACTCAAACGTTGATGTAGCGTGCTCAAACCCCCTATAAGGTCGATGCAGCACTCACTTCACCATATTATTTACTTAAGCTTCCTTAGTTATGGTTTCAAGATTTTTATATTAAAATTCCACTTTCATAGCTAACTAATTTATTGAGACAAGTAATGCGGAGTCTTATAATTCTGTGCTTACAACCTTAAAATCTACAGGATCTTATGACCGCAACTGTCGGTAAGCCTTGTCCGCTGATCCCAGGCTATGCCCCATCTCCAGGAACAAGCTCGTACAATTATCTGAGTTATTTACTTATAAAAGAGAGATTTATTCTTCCTTAGCATGTTATATTCAAGAAATGCAGAGCACATATTATTTCGCATGTTTCATCTAAATCTTTTGCGACAGGACCTGGGTGTACTCTGTGGATGGTCGGTCCTCAATCCAAACCCTTGAACTTTCTATTGCTTTCCTTTGAGCCACTAATATATGTATTGAAGCTAAATATGAATTACTTAACAAACAATGGACAAAAGTAACAATTAGTACCAAAAAAATAACAAACAAAAAGCAAGCACGTTTCAGATCCGGCACTGTGGCAGCCCCCAAAATGCATCGATTCTTCTGATTGAAGACTCCACAAGGCAAATCGGCCTTTCTAAGCCCAAATCCGCCCTTCCCAGACAGTTTCGGCATGACCCAACGGATTCCACATGGATTAATCCCTTCCGACCAGCTCTTGGATGCCCGAAATCTGCAAACTTTTCAGCCCTTGTTCACTCAAATCTGGATTCTAGAACCAAATTCGGCCCTTGCTAGGCCTAAATCAATGCCCTCTAATCAATTTTGGCATGTTTCCTGATGATTTCGAATCCAGCCCGATGGCTCCAAATAAAACGGCTGCAAACAAGATCCTTGAGAAATCCAACAAAAAGATCCTTCTGATTATGAACTTGGCTCTGCATGGTGGAATCATCTCCCTGTCCAACTGTGGTAGCAATTCCTGGACCTCCGAAGCGGATTCTATCACGTAGCATCCAATTCCAATCTCCATAGTTTCGCTACAGATAACTCTTAATCCAGTCTTAACAATGAAGGCATGGCAGTTTAGGACCCCGTATTTGGAGTCCGGGATCCGGTCCAGATTTGACTCGGTATTTCCGGACTCCCGTGATCAGCCACGCCATGCCCATCAGAACGCGATGGGAGCCATCAACCCGGCCATGCCATTCCCGCATCCGATGCCATTCGGGCATGCATTGAACTGCGCGGTTCAACCGCGCATGAGCAAACCAGGGTCTGCTGCCCTGGTACTTCATTCTCACAAGTGTGGCAGGTCCGTGGTACCTGCGGGCAGGTGCATTCAAGAGGGCCACTTTTGAACGGACGTGAGGTGGGCGGGCGGGAACGGAACTGGCCATGGTTTTTCTGGCCATGGGTAACGTGGTATTTCTTGCCATGAGGTAACATGGTATTTCTGTCCATGAATAACATGGTATTTCTAGCGATGACCACTGAGGTTAACACAACATAAGTTGTTTTAGAGCAATATAGTACATAGTCCTAAGGCTGTGACAACATAAAATGTTTTACATCAATAGAACTATTAAACTTTGACTAGACCATTGTATTTCTTGCCATGGCACCATTGTATTTCCAGACATACATAGCCCATGGTATTTCTTGCCATGGTACCATGGTATTTCTTGCCATAGCCCATGGTATTTCCAGACATAGACCATGGTATTTCCAGACATAGACTATGGTATTTCTTGCTATAGACCATTGTATTTCCAAATTTTTGGTATTTTTTTGCCATGGTACCATGGTATTTCCAGACATACATAGCCCATGGTATTTCTTGCCATAGACCATGGTATTTATTGCCATAGACCATGGTACCATAGACCATGGTATTTCCGCATTATAGACCATGGTATTTTTGCCATAGACCATTGTATTTTGCCTTGGTATTTTTGCCATGGTACCATGGTATTTCCGCACATGGTATTGGCGTTGGTATTCTAGCTTTACTCATGGTATTGGCGCGTCTCTAGTTTCTTATGGGAATGGATTTTGTAACCATCATTTTACTTGCTGTGCATCAAGAGGCTTTGCGAGAAATTAGGATAGCTTTGCCTCTATATCGTGATCTTGATTCTTACTAGGGCTTGCATGCATCCACAAGAGAGTTTGTGATAGCCCATGGTATTTCTTGCCATAGACCATGGTATTTCTTTTTTTTTTTTTGAAGAATATAGGAATATATTAAACCACTAGAATGTGGTCAAGTACAATGATAAGAGTGGTGCTAAGAAATGAAGTGCCCATCATGATTCACAATCAGAGGGAATGTCGACCAAATTTCCGCTTTAACTGTGCTGCATAAGCTTGAGACTTGGTAAGCCTCGCCACAACTTATGCCTCAAGATCGGAACCAACCGGAAAAGGGCTAAGATCGTGATTCTCGGAAGACCTTCGCCTCCGCCTTTTTCCAAATCAACCACGTAAGCCAAGCTCGCAGATAAATGGAACGCCGGGCCGCTTGGCCACACCGACCAACCGCTAGGAAGGACTCCCATGAGAAGCTTCGATCGCACAGTGAAGACCCAAAGAGGGTTTCTCACCCAGACCAAGCTGCCCCCTACCTGCGTGCATAGGACAAAGCAAAGGTTCAATGGTCTCTACGCTTCCCACATAGAGGGCATGTTTCCGCCACCGAGGCTTGAACCTATGTACTCTGACATTCACCCCGAGGCTACGATTGCAAGATCTCGCCATAAAAGGGTACGGATTTTAGGAGGAGGCAATGTATTCCACGCCCACTTCCACATGGCGGGCCACTTACTCCCCGGAAGCTTAAGTGACCACTTATCCAAGGCTTAAATGGTTCAAGCCAGAAGCCCATGCCGATGCTACAAACCGAGATGCATCAAGTCCACTATGCTAATTTCCAAACGCCATTGACTTGAGAAGACAATCGCAATGGAATAGCATTCGCAATTCTCGCCCAAGTCCGGAATGTCCCAAATAAGGCCAAATCGATCCTTAAAAACTCCCACGGCGTGATGACCCTCCCAATACCGCCACGATGGATGTTACCCCCGCAGAATCCATCGCGCCGAAAAGTACACCGGGTGTAGGGAAGAGGCCAAGGGAGATGCGTAATCCAAGGGTACTCAAAGAAAGGGCGATGAGGCTACCATACACCCGCTAGGGTCCAATGAAAAGAGAACCTTGACCACCTTCCAGGCCTTGAGGAGACCTTTAAGAAAAGGCTAAGATGAGGGAATGGCCGCGAAATCCTCAAACAGAGCCCACGGCAACCGAGCCGGAATTGCCGGGCTTCCTAAACACAATAGAGTGGTATGGCGACCGCGGCTAACAGAGCTAATCCTCGGGATTGTTGCTCCCGCAACAACCGCGCTGATGAATTTCGACATACCGTAACCTTCGTGGTGCAAGGACACATCAAGCATACCTAAGCTCCCCGCCTCGGGACGCACACACTTCCACCATGACCTTCTTCAATCAGCCCCTCCCTCATTTCCTCCCCAAACAAAATTTAATGGTGTCATCCAACTCCTTAACCACACTTTCTCGGGCGCAAGTATGCAGGGAGGTCACAGAACATGAGTGCTACAGTAGTTAACCGACTTGGCTACTAGAATCCTACCAGCCATGGTGAGTTTATTTCCCTCCACCGCCTCGTGATGTCGCTTAAGATTCTCAGAATGTCTCCACCAAATTGCCCTAGCATTAATGTCCAAGCCAAATGGTATGCCTAACAATTTGGTAGCCGTGGGTGGCGCTGTAAGAGCCCGTGGAAACCGACTCAACCACGCAGAGGAGGTTCCTCAAGCATCCACATGGCCGAAAGCACTTCACCCGCCATAAGCACCCCGACAAAGAATCGCCACCAAAAAGCCGCGAGAGAGCTTCGCCACTATAGTGAACGTGAAGGGGCCAACGGACATCCCTCGCCAATGCCTCGCCCACGTAAAAGATTGAAGAGGTCTCACACCGACACCACACCGCCGCCTCTAGCGCACATCGCAGCCTTTCATAACCGCTTCAAACTAGGTCCACACCCAAAGGCTCAGATCATATTCGCCAAGAACCGCCACTAACACCGCCATAAGCCTTGGCAAAATCCAAATTTTAAGAAAACAAGGGGCTGCCTCATCCCACGAGCCCAATGCACTCCCTCAAAAGCAAAGCCACCACATTATGAAGAATGTTCCATTGCGGGTATAAAACCGCATCGCCGCACTAATGGCGTGAACTAGTAATCGCTTAAGCCTCTCACCAAAGCCTTAGCAATGATTTTATACACCATGCATAACGAGTAATAGGCCTCCAGCCATTGATGGTTTTAGGATGCTTACACTTGGGTATAAGTGAAATACAACCCGTATTCAGCAGAGGATGCATCAAGTTATTCCCCAAAAGATCCACATACACCGCACCACCGAAGTCCCCACCCATTCCCAAGATTTCAAAAAACTCCATCGGGTATTCCATCTAATCCAGACACTTATTCCGAGCCAACAAAGGCATGCATCCCCCAACTCCCGCCTGCGTCAACGGCTCCTCTAAGCTCGGCCTTTGAAGGGTCGAGATTCTTTGGCGATACCTTGGCCAAGACAGCCTTTTGAAAACACTCGCGGAGGGAAGCGGGCTCTCCTTGAAAATGTTTCATAGTGCGCCGCTACAAAGGCCTTGATAGCATCCGGGTTGTCGCAACAACACTCCCCGGGTGTAACTATGTCGCCCATGGCCGCCGTGATACTTCTTCCGGGCGGGCTGCTCGAAAAGACTTTAGAGCAAGTGTCGACCGCTTCAGCCACGCCAAACTCCGCTTTTGACCCTCGCCCGGCGACACCTTGGCCTCCTCCTTAACCTCGACCGACGTGAAGCACCTGCCGCTTCACGCAGTTTCATCGTGAGACCCGCCTCTAAGAGACTCCGCCCGCATATAAGGCATCCAACTCGCGACGCCGAGCCAAAGCCTTTGTCGCCCCCATTCTTTGCAAACCGCTTTTACCCTAGCCAATGCCAGAACCATTGCACTCTATTCCGCTTATCCCGGCTGAATATCTGGCCGCCAAATGAGCTTACAGACGGGCCGTGGAACTCGATCCCCAAGAAAGCTTGTGTTGTTTAAAACCGGCCCCGAGAGGCCATGGTGGTCATGAAGCCGAATGATCTGGGAGTGTGATCGAGGCGAGGTGGCCGTAACATTCACCCTAGTGAAGGCCGGAGCATAATCCAAGATCGGCCTGAGTGCCATAAACTCTATCTAGCCTAGAGTATGCCCTACCATGCCCCACCAATTATTGCACCAAGTAAAATTAACGATCCCCTGAAGCTCTATCAAACCCCACTCCTGCAGACAAACCTAAGCCATTGGTCACGCCAAAACCCCGCAGACAATATTCGAACCAATACCATGCCTGCCCCTCCGAGCTCCACCATGTTAAAGTCACCCAGACAAAACCATGTAGAACCCATACCAAAGGATTGGAGCTTATTTCGCAATTGTGCCCATAAGCAACCTCTCCGAGTGGCCCCAATTGGTGCATACACATTCAAGAAGCCCCTGACCGGGCCCTCCTTCCATTTAATGATCGCCCAATCGGCCTTGGCTATTCGCGGGCTGAAAAGGTTACATGTACACCCATTTTCCAACAAATCAAAGTACCTCCCCGGCTCGCCTCAAAGTAGCAGCCGCAGCCCACGCATCGACACCCAAGATATTCATTAGGTTGGTAATATCCCCTAGCACATTTATGCTCCCCGCAAAACACAAGATATCCGGATTAAGATTCTTCATGCCCATGGCATGTAGACGTGCTCGCTTATTCGAGAGGATTTGATGCCTCTCACATTCCAAGATAGAATTTTCTTATCCATGTGGGTCGTTTTAGCACCAAGGGTCCGTGATCCCCTTGTAAAGCCTCACATGCCTCAACACTATCCCACCAGAAGAAAAGTTCTGGACTACCTGATCAATCACCATTCGATCCACTTGAGGAGGGACCTGTACAGTGGGCTGCAGATGGGCTAAGTGACCCTCTTGAGGAACTCTCCCCTGAGCTCGCCTCCTAGAAACAACATGTTGCCACCCCTTCCTTTTTTCTGCCGCAACTCTTCAACTGCAAGTCTCCTATGCACTTCTGGATCCACCATACGAGAGGAGGGTTCGTGTTGTGTCTCTGGATTGCCCACCGCCCACAACCTTCAACACGGGGAACAAGTGCAGAGGGTGAAGGCGGGCCAACCACTATTTGCTCACCGCTTGATGCCGAGTGAGGTTTATGTCGGTGAAACCGCTAAGCGAGGGAAACATTGCCAAAAGCTCTCCCCCATTAAGCAAGTCCAACTCGAAGTAAGAATAAAAATCACCATACCATCTCATCTGCCCGAATACCTACACATATCTGTGGTGCACCCACAATCGAAAGGCGCTTATGTGAGTTCCTGTGCCTTTGGCCATGGCCACTAGAAACTCGTGCACCATCATCTCTCGAGGCAGATCCCGGATTTGAAGCCAACATGGCACTCTAACCGCAAAGTAGTTTCCAGCGTAAGAGAAACCCGAGCATAATGTTGGAACAAAACATAGGCCCCTCCCATACGCGTGCCACTCCATGCGCAGACCAACCGCTTCCACCGCGGGCCTTTAATCAACAATAATAAGAAAAAATTATTACCTAGAGACTTCAGGTGGTCACATATGGAGGCAACCCCAGCCTCTTAAACCGAGCCCGTGAGCCGCACTCCAAGCCTCTCGTGATATCCAAAAAGGCCCCTGAATGGCCTAACAATCAAGATGCAACCAAATTCTCTCAGATAACCGCATTACATGCTTCGGGTGATTGATTTCTACAACAGAGGTAATGATTTAAAAACTTGTCGCGAAATCCTCGCTTATTATTCTCGCTTCTAAGATAAGCAAAGGCTCTCGTCACCCTAGAGCTTTTTTCTCGCGACTTTCTCGCTTGCAACGGTTGCCTAATCCAATCGAAAACCTAGGCCTAGAAAGACGGGCAACGCTTTGCCATGGTACCATGGTATTTCGCACATAGACCATGGTATTTAAGGCCATATATCATGGTATCTCGCCATATACCAATGGTATTTCGCCTTATACCATGGTATTTCAGGTCATGGAAATCTTTATTTATGATATTCTCAAACATTCTCGTATATGTCAATTTCTCATTATCCGCCTCGCCGTAACTATCATCATCCGATTTTTAAATTGGGGCGTATCTAATGATCCGACAATAGTTGTCCCGCCTAAAAACACCTAACGTGCTGTACCGTGAGCACTCTTTTCAAAAAAACAAGGTGTTGTAGCTCTTTCAAAAAACAGTGGTTCTATTGTCGCGGCGCTTATTGTGGATCGATTCCTCGGCGACATTGGTGCGCGCTTATGGCGCCTTCGGTTCCAGAAAAGGCCATGGCATGTTCCGTAAGACAAAGAAAATAACAAAGCGCTTATGGCGTTCCGGGCGACAAATGGCAGTACAAAGAAAAGAGGTGCCCAAGGGCCATAAAATGGGAGTGAGGATGATAGTTGGAGCTCATCCTACTTCTATTCGCCGTGGGAAATCTCCGCAGAGGAAGGGATGAAGGTGATTGGTCAAAAAGGAATGGAAGTGGAAAGTGAGGAAGAATGAAAGTGATCCGGATGATAGTGATCCGGATTATGTTGTGGAAGAGAATGAGGGCAATGAAGAGCATTTTTTCCCAGAGGAGGAGGAGATGATGGAAGCAGCCCGGGCCCGGGCTCTGAAAGCCAATGCAAAGGCAAAGGATGAAAAACAGATAACTCCTTTGCATCCGAGCTCATTGAGAGTGATCAAGAAAGTGAAGCTGGCGAGAGGGTCAGCCCAGTTCGGGGGAAACCCATGCCTTCTGAAGTGGTAGCAGCCTACTCGTGATGAGGACTCGGAGATCGACGAGGCAGCTTGGGCACGCAGGTATTACTACAGTAGGAAGAAGGCAAAGCATATTTGTTTGTTTCATGGTTGTGTATGGTCATCAGAAAAAGCAGAGGGTCGCAGGAGCACCTTCTTAAGGTGCATGAATGGGACGCTATTGTAGAAGGGCCCAAAGGGTAGAAAAAGGCTTCTTTGTAGTGAAGCAAAAGAGAAGGGAAGGTCGGGACATGCAAAGAATACTTCTTGAGGAATGCCTTGATCCGAATACAAGTACAAGGTGAATCTGCATGCATTTTTGAAGAGATGTCGGAACTAGCTTTGGGTTGTGGTCGGGCTATGCCGAGAACATTCATGGTGAGGAGAAGGAGAAAACTTTGGTGCAATATGCCGAGGATTATGTTGCTCGGAGGAAGCTGGAGTGGGAGAGAATGAAAGAACAAAAGATTGCACAGTATGAGAGGTACATTGCACAGAATTATGGCCTGGATGAGGTGGACGTAAAAAGATTGGGTGGACCGAGAAGCTTTTGGGTAATTTAGAGGTATGCAAGGAGGGATTGCGCACGGTTACTTCACCGTGTGGGCGATTTGAGTGGAGCAAAGAATGGGCATGGATCCCCTTCCACACCGGTCACTCAGCTAAGCAAATTTATAGCTGCTGGTATGACTTTCAAAGCACCTCAAAAACCAAAGTTGAGGATCGGTTCTGAATTTCTCTCATCCGAACAAGTGGGTGTTGCTTCATCACCCGTGCACCAGATATCCACATACTTGGTATTGGAAGATGACAGAGGTATTGGTGATCCCGAGGTAATCGGGGAGAACAAAGGGTGACCATGACAGATGACTTCCTTCTTTCTTTTGATTTTTTATGCACTTGGATGACCTCATCACTTTGGAATGGGCTAACCAAAAAAGAAGGGGAAGAGCACCAAATCGCCTCCACTCTCGCCACAATGCACAATGGCCTGCCCATTTGAGGAGCGACTTTGGCCTACGGCCTCGATCCAAAAGGTGAATTTGTGATAGATCAAGATGAGGCCTTCTCATTCGAAAGCATCCAGTACGGATATTCCCGAGAAGATGGGACAATCTTGGGTGAATGAGCAATGCGTGGGAGCATATCTCATGTAAGTGTCACTCTTTCTCATTTATTTCATTCTTGCAATCAATTCATAAATCTTACTGTGGTTGTCTCCTCATACGATACCGGGCCTCGAGGAGAAGATCTCATGTCTTCTTCCACCCGCCATTGTGGACCTGTACATGAAGAAGGTTAAGTCCATCCGAGGAAGCCGATTCCCCGCCAAAACCCCGAGAGCCACCCCCTCTTCTATTGGTCACTGCTTGTAGAAGGTTATCCTTTCCAAAGACTTTGGCTATTCATAATTTATGATATGTTTATAAGTAGTAAATTTGATTGATTAATTGCAGCCATCATTGGAGCCTATATGTTTATTGTGCCGATTGGGAGGTCTCACGGACTCTTGAGCTCCACATCCCACTTTGCTGCATTTTGACTCCCTCGTGAATTGGCATTCTCGCTGAGATATCACGTGAAATATGCAGTATGAATCCCGCTGTTATTTCTATCACTACGCACTCCATTTCAGATTTATATAATTCTGAAATTAGATAGTTCCACATGTCTCCGTGTTGATAAAAGAGATCCATCAAATTTGGGACACCCCCGCCCTTAATCGGGTTGACATCCAACCGGGTGGAAATGCGCTTGTCCCGAAAGCAAGAAAATGGTTCGATTGTGGAGTGTATACTCTTTGTATATGCACGGTGTTTCATTAGGGACTTTATTCTAAATGATCTGCAAATTCGGCCTGTTCAGGTAAAAACCATGTATTGTATGATTTTATAGAGTTCACTCTATTCATTGTTTATGCTAAGTACGCTTCACTATGCAGGTGACCCCTGATTGGTTTGGAAAGGTGGATGTTGCAAACTGCAGGTGCACTTTCAGTATGATGCTGGGCAAGCTACATGAGGCTGTGATACAGGCAAAGAAACCACCAAAGACCATTTGAAATTTCCTGAACTTTGATTCAAATGTGAAAGAGATCCGCTGTTTGTTTAGTTTTTGAACATCTATTTGAACTTTTCAAGAATTGTCGCCGTAGCGCCAGATTTTAGAGCAAAGATTGTGGCGCATTTTTTTCATATTTGTGGCAAAGATTGCAAAGCCAGATTTTGCAGCAAAGATGGCCTTCTATTTCTGTTACTTCTGAACAAATTTACCATGCTTATGTATGCATGTGCTACCAGAAATACCAAACTGGCTTTAATTGCAATTGTCTGAGTAACAACATTTCTGGCCAGAAATAGTAGCAGGTTTTTGCAAGAAATACCAAGGTACTGGCCCCAACTACCAAGGTATTTGGCCAGAAATACCAAATTGGCCTGAAATACCAAGGTATTGGCCAGAAATACCAAGTTACTGGCCAGAAATACCAAGGCAATGGCCAGAAATACCATGGTGTCCGCCGAAATACCAAGGCAAAATGAATAAATACCATGGTGTTCCGGCCGTAAATACCAAGGTATTGGCCTGAAATACCAAGGTATTGGCCAGATATACCAAGGTATTGGCCAGAAATACCTAGGAATCGGCCAGAAATACCATGCTTTTCTTTTAAATACCGAGGCAAAGGGCCGTAAATACCATGTATATGGCCGTAAATACCAAGCAGGTATACCGCTTTATATGCATTTGGCAGGAAATACCAAGGTATATGGCAAGAAATACCAAGGTATTTGGCCAGAAATACCTTGGTACCTGGCCAGAAATACCATGGTTTTGGCCAGAAATACCAAGGCAGTGGCCAGAAATACCATGTATATGGCCAGAAATACCAAGGTGTATACTGTTTTATATGCATTTGGCAGGAAATACCAAGGTATATGGCAAGAAATACCAAGGTATTTGGCCAGAAATACCTTGGTACCTGGCTAGAAATACCTTTGTACCTGGCCAGAAATACCAAGGTATTGGCCGAATACCAAGGTGTCCGCCGAATACCAAGGTGCCGCCGTAAATACCTTAGTATCTTGCCTGAAATACCAAGTGTGATTTTGAAAAAAATGAAGTGTAAATTTGAAAAAAACAAAGCATACATTTGAGAGCAAACATTAGATTATGATAAACCATCACATTGGAAAAACAACGGTTCGATCTCAACCATAGGACCTCAATTTAAACAAGCCTCTCAGATTCCCCGCGCGGCTCGAGCCACTGCTGCCTGCGGAAGTCCTCGACCTCGCCATCACCCTTGAACCACAACTCTATGTCGAGAAGGTCGGGCCAGATTATAGTTGAGTCTAGAATCATTTTCACCATCCCTTTTCTGTGGTGCTTCCAAACTCGAGCCATCTCCTGGAGACACACTCTTATCCTTCGAGACAACTGATCGGCCTCAAGGAGTGCCCTCATTGCTTTCTCACCGATCAGGTACTTCTTCAAGACCTTCATCTGTTGTATCCTCATCTCGTAGTCCTCTTCCTCGTCCGGAGGAGGGGTTATCCGAGTGACTCCCTTCTCGAGCATCTTCTCGACGGCTCCTACACCAAGATAGAAGATCCCACACGAAGTTAGGAAGGAAAAAATGTACAGGAAAAAATGTGCAGAAGTTGCATACAGGCATGGCCTTACTAGTAAAAACCGGTTCCATACTATGCTGGTCCTGAATCATGAGCTCCTCTTGGATCTGATTCAGGCGTCGGAGCATAGCTTCCATAGTTCTTCACCAAAAACAACTGCAAGAATCGGAATTGGAATGCAAGAATGGAGGGGTGACTATTTATAGGTGATGGAATTTAGGGTTTTAGAAGCATATCCCTTCATCGATAAAGACATTTACCTACCCACTGTTTCCACATTTACCTACCCACCTAGATGACATTTACCCACCCATTTAGATGACATTTACCCACCGAGCCGTAAATACCAATGGTATGTGACCGTGAATACCAATGTATGGCCGTAAATACCAAGCTATTGGCCGTAAATACCATATATAGGGCCGAAAATACCAAGGTATTGGCCGAAATACCAAGGTTCCGCCGTAAATACCAAGCCACGGGCCGTAAATACCATGCTATTGGACGTAAATACCATATACATGGCCAGAAATACCATGCTATTGGACAGAAATACCATATATATGGCCAGAAATACCAAGGTATTGGACAAAAATACCATATATATGGCCAGAAATACCAAGGTATGGGCCAAAGACCAAGCTATTGGCCAGGAATACCATATATATGGCCAGAAATACCAAGGTATTGGCCAGAAATACCAAGGTTTCCGCCGTAAATACCAAGCCGCTGGCAAGAAATACCAAGCTATTGGCCGAAATACCATATAATTGGACGTAAATACCATATATATGGCCGTAAATACCATGCTATTGGACGTAAATACCATATATATGGCCGTAAATACCAAGGTATTGGACGTAAATACCATATATATGGCCGAATACCAAGGTATGGCCGAAGACCAAGCTATTGGCCAGAAATACCAAGGTATTGGCCAGAAATACCAAGGTTCTGGCCAGAAATACCAAGCTGTTGGCAAGAAATACCAAGCTATTGGCCAGAAATACCATATATATGGCCAGAAATACCAAGTGGTGGGCCAGAAATACCAAGGTTCTGGCCAGAAATACCAAGGTTCTGGCCAGAAATACCATGAACATTGACCAGAAATACCATGAACATGGCAAAAAATACCATATTAGATTACCATATTGCTCAAGCCAAAGAAAATAACACATGAACATGGGGCAAAAATAAAGCCGTGAAATATGAAGTCACCCAAGTATTATAAGGCAAATAAAGGATTATGAGGCTTATAAGCCATTACAAAGGCATCCAGAATTACCATGGTATTTGGTCAAAACGACCATGGGTTAGAGTATGTATGCAAAATAGGATACCATAACATTCAGAAATATATTGACAGCAGATCTGTGTCACCCTTTCACCTAAAGGCAACATGGCATCATCACCTAATAGTCCAAACATTGATGACATTAATGAGGCGCTCATAGCAGGCATCCATTTGTACCTAGAATGGCATGACATGAATTCGAGAGATAAGAATATGAATCGCTTCAAAAGTATCTATGGGAATAAATGCAATACCTTCACATTTTGTAATGTGGTCTTCGTGATTCCTTCGAGAAAACACTAAGTGCACTAGCCTTCTTCCTCTTCTTACGGCCTCCACTAAAGGGATTGGCCTAACAATGGTATTCCCACTAAAGTCTTCAACCATGGCTAGACCAGGGGCCTTGGTGTTGTCGGGCTTTTGTTGCCACTTAGCCTTGCCAACTTATTGCTAAGTTCAGCCAAAAGAAACCTAGCTTTCACAATAGTTGGGGCCTCCTAGCTATGGTCTCCTTTATAGCATGCATTGTGTCATCTATGCTCGCTAGTACCTTTTAACCTTTGGGTTTTGACTTAAACAACCAAGCAATGCTTTGGTCCATAATTTCTTCATCAAGTGCAAGACCATTGCATGGCCCCTTCTTCAAGGAGGCAAGATATCATCATATGCTTCGCAAGGCTTTTAAGTTCGACAACCCGCCACCGAGATCCATGTAATGTTCCATAAAACCTTAAAATATCTTCCTCGTTGTACTTGGCCATCATTCGGATGACCTTAACTTGGTGCTTGCACATATTCCCTTTCATACCCCATGGACAATCACAAGTGGACCAATGCTCATGTGCCACATCCACTAAATAAGGCAATGCCTCCCCTTATCATCCCAAGTATCCATGTTTCGACTCCACACCTCGCCCCTGCCTTCCTTGAAATTCAGCCACCTAACAGCATCATCAGGAATGTCTCTTGCACCTATAATGGCTGCCTCAACTATGTGTTCCTGTCTGGTTTGTAATATGTTTGTCAACATGTAAATCAGCCAATCAATTCGCCTTCCTCTCAAAGCATACTTAGAGACCCCTAATCTTCTCTTCATGTTGCCATGGTAGGACTCTATGCCAAAGATTTGTCTCCCCCGGTTGGCGGAGGATACATCCTTGTCGCAATTATCCAATGTGTGATGTTATTGGTCCAAACCTTATTCATATACCTCACAACCCTTTTCCACACCTTGTACTTTTCCTTGAATTCATCCAGTTTTCTCAATGCCTCCTTACGACAAGCCTCCACATAATCAGCCGGCCTTCTTGGATCACAATCCACACTAGTGCCATACATAATATGCCCGAGGTCCCTAAACATTTCCCCTCTCACCTTCTTATTCTTGACACGCCTCAAGAGCATCTTCATCCAAATTTTCTTCTCACATGCCGATATAACAATCAATATTGGTTGTAGGCCACACGCCCTTCAAGGCATTTATCTTAGCCTCAAGGCCATCCACAATGAAACATGAATGTTCCCATGATGGGTCCTCTCTATGTATACGGTTCTTCATTGCCATCAGCCAAGGGTGGATGTCTTCCTGGGTGGCACTAGAGGTTAGAACCCAAGCAACAGGGACACCATTTCCATGTGTGTCATATACTAGCAGGGTATACAAGCTGTAACAATGATCATTGGTCTTGAAGGTTGAGTCCATGGCTACAGCATTCCCCCTTCCATGTTCCAACAATATCTTCATTTGAAAGGGGGTGATGATGCCCAAAATAAAAGGAACACCCTCCCCGATACAAGAACACATCCTCCGGGTGTAAGTCAACCCACATCCTCACACTTGTGGCCACATCCTTGTGTAGCATCCATGTGTCAAGAGCGACCTTTAAGGGACAAGTTATACAGATCATCTATAGCCAGGAATTCATCTCTATTCTTGGGAGCATTGGGATGCATCTTATGCTTTAAGGACCATTGCTCCTGGTGTTGACGATAGACTTCCTGGGGAGTGTGGTTGTGGATCAACTGTTGGTATGCCCAAGTCTTCTTACCCTTTGATAACCATGGAGCTACATCATGCCTTGTTCTAAAGCATTGGGGATCCTCCATTCCATGGCGCATCATGCCTTTACCGGTCAATATGTCTCATCTCATAGAATGTAATCTTTACATATCTAAGGCTTCAAATACAACCGCTTGACCTGAAAATGGCACCGCGAACCTCGCCTAATACTCTGGTCCTCTACACCTCTTTGAGTAGGAAGGATCCTTCCTCTTAGCTTCAAAGAATTGCAGCTCGATGTTTTATCTTTGATATCACGAAAAGGCCACGATAATCCTCGTGGCCATAGCGCACCAAGAGCTACAAAGAAGAAGAACACTACTTTAATTATTAACAATAAGCAAGGAAAAGTAGGGCCAAACTAACTTAACTTGTGTATCTCAAACAATCAAACCAAAGCGCATAATCCGACAAGAAATGGCTTACTTGGTTAATTTCAAGTGTGCGCGGTTGGTCAACTTTCTTCCTCGCCGATCCCCTTCTCTCCCCCGAGATCCACGCCTGCATCGTGGTATTGCATCCCCGCAAATTCTCGCCCCCCTTCCACCTAAATCCTCAACCCCGCTTTGTGGGGATATAGCATACATGAACAGAATGATTGGTGTGGAGTGGTGGATTTCGCTACATGTGAATGATGCTCGATCTCCCACCGCAATTGCAAACTAGAAAACGGACTGTGGATCGGATCTTGAACGGGAGCATCAAAAGCTTCGAAATCACAAATGCAAAACATACATAAAGACTCAAAAATGCTCCCACCTAATGGGTGCTCGCTTCATCAATCTTGCCGCTTCTATCACAATAACTTACCTGGTCCAACTCGGTCCCTCCTCCGGGCTTCCATATCGCCGCCGCCAAATCATCGGGCGCTTCAATGGGTCGGAATGAAAGGAGCCAAAAATTCGTAGAGGATATTGGCCACTTAATCCAACCATTGCCAATTTCGCTTCCGCCGGTCGAAATACCACCTCACGCCCGCTCAAAAGTCGCTTCCTCTTGAATGCCGCCCAGCAGTACCACCGACCGCCACACTTGTGAGAAGGAAGTACCAGGCAGCAGACTCGGTTTGTTCATGCGCCGGGTTGAACCGCTAGCTCAGATGCATGCCCGAATGTCATCGGGTGCATGCGGGAATGGAATGGCATGGCCGGGTTGATGGCTCCCATCGCGTTCTGATGGGCATGGCGTGGCTGATCACGGGAGTCCGGAAATACCGAGTCAAATCTGTCCGGAAAGACCGGATCCCGGACTCCAAATACGGGGGTCCGGCAGTTTACCTCTGTATCTCCAGTTCACAAGCTTATGATCTCACAAAGCATAGACATCTCTAATCATGGCTACAACATATCTCCCTTTAAGGGCCATCACAAAACCCATCTGATTAGATCCAAGTCTGGCCCTTACTAGACCTGTACAAAGACACGCATAGATGCATAGCATATGCAACCTTTAATTGAATGCTAAAAATTAGAATTCAAACCCCACCTCTTAGAGAAGATTTGATGCAGTCTTCAAGCTCTAGCGTCCCTGCTTGCTTCGACAATCCTCCAAAAAGCACGGTCTCTACTCCACGTCTCCAAAAAAGCTTCTAAACTCCTTTCTCAATTTCCTCTCCAATTTATAGAGCTTATACTTATTTTTAGTTCTGCATTCTACATGGATTATCTTGCATGCATGTCAAACATGTATCTACGTACATGAGTACGTATACTGGCCCATCAAGCGGCCAGGACCGTTACAAGGGCTTTGCATTTACTGCTCCATCTTCTAGTTTGAAAAGAAAATCAGTCAGAAGATGGTCTTAGGAAGTGGAGGGGGTAAATAGAAAGAACCTTTGGGGAGCAGAGACTATAGAAGACACAAGGAACATTCATTCTGTTCATGGATTCAATCTAGAATGCCCTACCCAATTGAATGTAAGACGTTTATCTTGCTTTTGTGTAAATTGCTTAGATGCGGAATGGGAGAAATGCATGAACAAGGATTATGTAGATGATTGGGAGCTTGTGACAATTGAACCAAGCAAGACATTGGCTGATGAATTTGAGCAACGCAAATCTTTAGGAGCAAGGTTTTCCATACAATCAACTCTTTTGACAAATGATATAAGAGTGGGCGACTTCTTCGCGGACAGGTTCACAAGTGAAACCAAGCTATAACATTAGGTCTCCCATGTAAATGAGTGACTATGGCAAAACTAACATTGTCTTAATTCATTGCTATGATCTCTTTGCTATACAAAAATCCATTTTTGGGTTGAGTATACTATCTTTACTTGTATTCAGCAACAAAATACCATATGTTTTCCATACACTATATTAGCCAAATGACAAATGACATGCATAAAAACAGGATTCTATGCCTCTAAATAACCTCCAGATATGATAGCTAATACATGCATTATTTGTTGAATCCTTATATGTATCATGCACCTATCTGCTTTAAATGTCCATGCAGCCAAACCAAAAACATGCAATGGATGTGTCCAAGAAGGATTCAAGCAAGAAAATAAAAGCTATTCACCATTATATGAGCAATCTCCAACATAAGTTTGTGCTTGGGTTCGAGAACTATACTTAAAAACTGGAAAATCTTGACTATCCATGTTTCTTGTCATGTTCAATATCTTCTAGAAATTTAATCTTAGATATGCGTTGTCCCCACAAGGAACACTTGTGTAGAAGAAAAAAAGGGAGATGAAAGAAAGCAATCCATGTATAAAACCATCATCCAATTAAATTGGGATTATGTCAACTCCAAAATCACGCCAACCTGCTATTGTCTTCTAGGGGGTTTTTGTTTTTTTTAATCTTTTTTTTTGGACTTCAAAAATAACATAAGGTTGCGATTCACGTGTGACTTTTCATATGCGAATTGAAATATGCAGAAATGAAGAGCAAGTTGCTAACATAGATGAGACAAATATTGCTTGCTCAATAGATGATAATATTAGGTTTGATAATAACAAATTGCATTATTTATGCAGGCAATTCCGCACTGAAATTATCGATACATGGCACAAATATCATACAAAAATATCATATATTCCAATAAAACATTAAGGGATCAATCCATGTTTTTCCAACGATTTAACAAGGTGTGGTTCCATGTCACCGCTCTATCCAGCCTGGTACCTAATCTAACACTTCACCCAACGGGCCATCCCCATAGCCAAATTATGCATAATAGACACAAACTTCACCGTAAAATCATCCGTCCCAAAAGTTTTTGGATCGTAAGATGGTGGATTCGTGGCCCTGTGGTTTGATTGTAGAAGCATTTGAGAGCATCATCATCCACTATGATTATATCATCCTTATTCTCGATACCAAGTTCGGCCCATCATGTTACTCAAGTGTTTGATGAAGATAGGCTTGCCTCGTTGATCCTTGGGATTAGTGAACTTCACACATTTGTTCCGGGATCCCAAAGGGTCAACCAATTTCTACGATTTCCCCCCTGCCTCCAAAGTATCCTTGATGTTCCTTAGTTCCATGGATGACCAAATACCAACTCGAAATAACCTCAATGCCTCGCCTAGCATCTCCTTCAAGCGCGCCGCGATAGATCCACTTGGTGTTTGATTCTACCGGGTGTCCGATGAAACCGTTTCTAGCCACTTTATTTTTCGAAAAGTCTTGCAAAGGACTCCGCTTAGGTCTAACACCACAACCTTCTTAGAAACGCAATGGAAGCCGAAACATCAAACATGTATCCGGGTCAAGAAGATACGATAACACAAACAATACAAACGCCAAGCGTGATTTGAAATAGTCATAACCAAATCGCGGCCGGCGGATTTAGTTTGACAACGAAAAAAAATAATCAAAGCACGCTTTGCGCCGATTTAATTCAAAGGTAATACAAATTAAATCACGCTGGCGCTTATTTCGCGGGCAAGGCCATACCTATCATCTTCGGGCCATTGGCCAGCCACATCGGGGCCATTCTCTCCTCCGCCACCCTTAATCTTCGCCTTCTTTCCGACCGTTAGAATTGTTATTTTCTATTAGTTCCACAAGGCCCTTCACAACCGACATTATTTTACTATTGATTTGGCAAACCTGCGGAATCACTAGAGCCGCTTTCTTGGTTTTTCATTTTCGGCTTTCCCACAATTATTTCATTGTTAACCCGTGAATCTACTCTATTGTTGCTTGCATCACCCGCAATGTGGGCAAGGATATTCCCTAAGTTCGCCATCACAAGACTTTGAGCAACCAGTTTAGCAGCCTATTTGTTCATTATCGCTTCCTTATCAGTCATAGACACTAGTTCCCTCTCCAGAGCAACGCCCACTTTCGAATTGGACAAGTCTACTTAGACTTTGATTGCTGATGATTTCAGGTTGCCATAAGGGCCTTTAGGAGACTTGGCAAGCACATGCATGAGGAATGGTTCAAGAAAGTCTTTGGCCCGCTCATCACTCACAAAGCAGCTGACATCTTCTTGCACCCATAAGAGCCTCTCTGGGCAATATAACCTCCAACATGAAGCTCCAAGGTGTTGTATCAATTGGAGCAAATGCCCTCGACGAGGTAAGCAGCCATAGACGGGGAAATCCATTTTTATTTAAGGGCCCTTCTCCTTAGTTTGTAGCTCAGACTTTGATTTCCCCACTTAGGAGGGGGTCCCGATCCTCATCCTCTTCCTCGACTCATCCTCGTTTTCGACCGATCCCGATCCGTATGAAAGAATATAGTTCTTAAGTCCGATCATCTAGAAGAAAACATTCCCATGCACCGCTATTGTCACCCTTGGCCTTAGCAATATCATATTCCTCGCCCGACAAAGATGGATATCATAATAAAGATCACATGTGCCATCTTCCGCTCGCTCACAGCCATTATCCTTAACATCATATATTAGGCATCCCTCCCTAATAACTTTGAGGCACCGCATCATGAGCAGCCAGATAGTGCATGCAGATGTGACTCCACCAAGGACAAACGATGACAATAGTGAAGGACCTCTCAGCTTGTCAATCCTATACACCGGGTAAAGAAGCTACCGTAGTCCTTCCGGGTTCATGCCCATATCTCCTCTCCCACCCCCCGGCCGGCCCAACACAAAGAGTGATATATTTTTAAGGCCGGTTGAATCGGGCAAGAGACCTTTGTACCCAATGGAGACTGAATAATCGGATGCAAAGGTCGCCTTCTCCAAAGAATCTTCTTCACAAGGGCCACTTTTCTTTCTCAACTCACCAAGCACTTTAGGGGGTAGAGTCTCCTTATGTTTTGTATTTTTAGCCTTCCAATTTTTTAGGAAGTCCTTTGACCAGAATATATAAACTTCTTGATGTCATCATTAATCGACCTTGTATTTGTCCAAAGAATCCAATTTCAGATAATGCCACATCCCCCGATAGCCTTTGTAACTCAGCCCTACAAACCGACTTCATTGTATCGCATATCCTTTACATGATCGCAAAGACTCAACTAAGGACATCCTATCCTTGGTGAAAGCACCCTTCTTGTATAAGACTTCCTTCTTTAAGCACCGGTCTAAAACCCAAATGGTCTCGGCCGTTTAGCCCCCGAAGTCTTTCTCATCTCTCGCCACATTCAAGTCAAAGATGCTTACATCAACAGAGGCACCCTACCCATAGTATCCGGCAGCTTTCCCCTTGTGCATAAGCCGCCCCTGCACTCATTCCACTTGAGCCATACCGCCTCCTTACAAAACACAATCTTATACGAAGTTTGTTGGTCCCGACTCGCCGGATGAGCTTTAAGGATCCGCAATGTCATCACCACCTTTTTTCTTTGATTTTCTTGCGCCTTCTTTCTTTCTCCTCAGATAATTGTTCATGACATGAGTCCGGCTCCAAAGCAGCCTTTGAATGCCTCAGACTTTGACCCGCCTCGCGGGTGGGCAATGGGCAGCCATATTCCACCCATCGCTGATCGGGCGTATGCAGCTTGTTCAACGATGGACCGCAATAGTACGCATATTGAATCAAGATCATAGAATAGAAACACGCGTGATTTGAATAGAATTGATGAAGAGAAAATCACCGGGCGTGAAATGAATAAAGTTATTTATGCAATTACGCAAGCGCAGTTAACAAAAATTTCACGCCAGCGCAGTTAATCAATCGATTACGCCAGTTTGTTTTCAAATCAATTGGTTGATTTGAAAACACGCCCGGCGCGGAATTCATTGATTTCAAAAAACACCGGGCGGAATTGGTTTGATTTGAAAGCACGCCCGGCGCGGAATACAATTTATGAAACCAAAGTTGATTACCTTTTGTATAGAAATGTCTTCCCATTTCATTCAAAGTTGCACTAATCTCACCAAATTCGCAGCAGTGAAGTATTGGCATCCAAGATAATTACACCTCCTATAACGCATAGTGATTGTAGAACACTTTTGGCCTCGTTTGTTCTCGGCCTCGCCCGATGATGGCCTTTTGTGCCTCAACGAATGTTGCCCGCCGATGATGACATATTTAATATCATCACTTGATAATAGCTCCTCGGACGCTCGGCCCACACAAAGCAGTTTGTTCGAGATCATATCCCAAGGTAGCACATCCGCCGGGCATAGGCATTTGACCCCGATTACTAATCATGCTCAACAATCTCCATGGCATGTGCCGGATCATATCTCCCGCTAACATAAATGGAGCTTGGTGAACGGATGAGGGACTTCACATGGATCGCAAAAGTTTCCTTAAGACCCAATGGATAATGGTCACAGCATTTATTCAGCCTTTGTTCATGGCCTCTAGTCCGCGCGCCACTGGCCCCTGCTCATTCTCAAAAATGTAAGCCTCCATGCCTTCGAATAACCGCAGTTGAACATTCTTCCCTAGATCTAGGACCCTTTTAGAAGCTTTCAAGTCACCTAATTCCCTAGCTTGTCGCAAATAGTGACTTGGTGTCGGTTTAGTGAACATGCCTCTACGCATACCAGAACCCCTTGGCAAATAGATATTGGCGTGAATCGCTACATTGGTTGGCCAACCATACTTAAAACATGTCTCACCGCTCACATCCGCCTTCATGAACGTATCCTTGTATGCAGAGAGCTCTACAAAGGAGTAAGTCCGAAAGCGCATCTTTCTTTCGCTTCGGTAATCTCCAAGAGCAATTTGCGCTTGGTGTCATCCTCTTCCTCACAAGAGATTAGGATCCCTTGTTTGGCCATCTTGTTCCGCTTCCTTTTTCCTCGAGAAGAGAGTTAAGTCGAGCTTGCCATTTGTCTTGGCAAGGTCAACGCACTCACTCGGCACCCTCGCCCATTTCCTCTTCGTATGTGGTGGTCGCTGGTTGCTATAAGAATCGCCCTTCATCATCTAAGGTGAGATCATATGGTACCGCGATCCGGGTCGCCCCGCCTTGCTTTCTTAGGTGATTAGAACCCTAATTAGTAGGGGTTTTTTCCTCTTGAGCATCGCGAAATGAAGATGAGCACTTTTAGAGTACTTTTCGTAACAAGAGATCACGCGCCATGCATTTAAACCTAAATTAGTACAAATCACGCCATGTTGTTGGTATCTCCTATTATTGACCATGCTATGCTAATTTGAAACTAAATTATTTTGCATCCACATTTTAAGCTACATACCCTTCATGAATCCATATTTCACACTATTTAACCTCATTGAACATTGCTATCTCCAACCTGCCTAACACCGCTTATATTCTATATATAAAACAGCAAAATTATGTTCTACGTAATCGGACAATCGAGCATTAACTCGATGTTAATACTTAAAATTCATGCAAAGCATAATAACTCAAACTCATGCAAAGCATATTAAGTGAAAGGAAATATCTCAAATTCATGCAAGCATAATACTTCCACACAAAGTGTGTATTCGTGGCAAATTAAATACCTTGAATAGGGTTCTCGCGGTATTCTCGTGGTATTCTCGATCAACGCCCCTCCAAACTTGAGAAGAGCCGGGTTTAGAGATTCCTCTTCCACCGCTTCCTTCGGCCCTCAATTCCTCGACCTCGATTCGCTTTAGAAGACATCTCCTGAGTCGCCTAGTAACAGAGTCTAAGGGTCGCCGATACGCCGAAGCCGCCAAGAAATAGCTTTTTTCTACCAGACGAGAAATAGAGAAATTTGAATTTCAAGAAAACACAAAATGCGCTTCAAATATTCTTGACACATACAAATAATAATGACTTAAGACCCGCCCACGATTTCATTTTTCATTAAGTTTTTAAAATCCCGCCAAATTTATCCCGCCTAAACGTAGTTAACCTAATCTTTCTTCTAATTCGAATTTTCCCCGACCGCCAGAGTTTCCATAGCCTTCAAATTTTCTCAAATCAGCTTCAGAGACTCAAATCAGCCTTCTCAAGAATGGCTACGTAACTCGTACTCATCTCATTCCAATAGCTTGAACATTAATTTCCAATAGTAGGTGTTCAATAGCAATTTTCTCGCAAAGGTCGAAGATGAATGTTTCATGTTAACTACAAATCAGAAAAAAGGAAAGTAGGATTATGCAAGATCGACTCCATCGATCCGATCAGAAACCGCCATGGAATTCGCCGGGATAAGTATGTCCGAAGTTACGTTGATTAATCGCCGCGCTATGGATGAAGCTTTACTCGCAGACACCCGGTGGGGATAATGTTGGAGAAAGTGTTGGAACATTTGTTGCATGGCCAAGAAACCGCTTTAAAAAGGTATGTAACATGTATTACATTGTAGAAATATAGAAGTAGACAAAATTTGTTGTATTCATTGGAAAAAGATTACAATTGTATATAATCTGGATAAACCGGATAAACCGCATAAAAATCCTGACATCATCGCTTTCAAGCCCAGCCCATCGAGTAGCCGGGCTATCGATACTCCCATTTCCATTGCAGTGGCATAGTGAATTCTTCCGTAAAACCCCAAAGAAAAAACACTGTGCTCTAGCTCCACCACCCCGCCCGCTTCCACCTCCACCTCCCCCGCGCCCTCCTCCCCGCTCCACCTCCCCGCCCATTGGTTGAACCTCCAATGCATCAGATAGCGCCCGCGGTAGTGGTTCCATTGGTTGAGCCATCTCCATTGCATCGAGATACCGCCTGTGGTAGTGGTTCGTGGTTGGGGCATCCGGCATAGAGGCTAACCACTAAGAAACGCAGCCTCATTTTGAATCTCGAAGCCGACGGATGCGTAGATTCACTCGATCAATGCATGTACCGTGATTCTCGGTGATTAGATAAGAGGGCGAGCCTCCGTGGCGATTGAAAGGGCCCCAGAGCCCAGATCTATCATTGCCCTCGCGCCGGGCCGCCATCATCATTACTTGATCCAAGTACCCGTGGGTTGCAAGATCGGTGCTCCAAATTAACCGGTGCTCGGCCGCGTTCAACCGGACCGAGATTGGAGCCAAAACCGAGCCGGGGTGCGGTGATTGCTGGCCCAAATGTAATTCCAATCCATCTTCGCCACCAACCGGTGATTAATGTAACCCGGCATCTATCAATAGGAAGTGAGCTGAGTATCGCGATTCACCGGGCGTGTTATATTTTTTTATTTATAAACTTAGAAATTCAAGAGACACGCCCGGCGTGTTTAGCGTAAAAGTTGAAAGTAGGGATACAATTGTTTGCACGCCGCCGCGTGTAAACCGCTATATAGGAAAACTATACACGCCGGGTATTCAAGAGAGCCACGGTAAATAATTGCCCGGCCTTTATCTATTTACTTATCTATCCGCATGTGTTTTTTTTTTTCCTCCTCACTGAATGCACGCCGAAGCGCAGTATTCATGTTGAAGGCTAAGATTATTCCTAAAACACGCTTTTAGCTTGTTTCAAATATTATCTTCAGATTTTTCTAATGCTTTCTACTACACATTCATAATAGAAACTTGCATGCAATAGCATGATTAATTCAGAAGAGAAACTCAAGAATTTACTGAAACAAAAAGAAGCGCATGAAGTTTATAAAAACTATTCTGGTTTTCATAAACATCATCTCGCTCCTCCGCCTCGAAAGCAAATGCAAAAGCTTGTCTTCTTGGATTAAACCCGCCATTGAGATGATACTTAAAACTAAATGAAAACTAACCTTGAGTTCGAGGATTCGGAAGGAGGATAGATGCTTGTGGTTTTAATTCGAGTTTTTCGATTCGCAGACCTTAGTCCCTCGCTTTTGGTTTTAATTCGAGTCTCCCATGTCCTCTCGCTACGATGCTACGTAACAAAAGGCTGAGTCTTTTAGTAAGTTAGGAATTGCCAAAACCAAACATCTAACATTGATGAATATAAATCTGCTCACCAAGATTTCGGACGGCGGATCCAAAAACACGCCAGGTTTAAACCGCAAATCGTATGAAGGAAGGAAGAAAATGTAGGAACTTTGAGAGCGTAAAATGGATTTATATAGGCACAATTAGAAATAAGTTAGCGGAATAATTGATTGCTTGAATTAACACGCCCCGGGCATCGGCCTTCCCGCCGCATTATGACATGTATATGGTATATATGGAGAATATTGCATTTCATGCAATAAATTCTCACGCATTTTATTCCATTCATTGCATCTAAAAAAAAAGAATTTCAAATTTTATATAGGCTAAATTAAAAATAATTTTAAAGGCAAAATTATCAAGGCTAAAAAAAAAAATGACTTGTTGAGTTGGGGAATTGTTTTAGGTCGATAGGAAAATTTCCTATACCGGGCCGTGGATTGATTTATAGTGTTCTAGACTTTGTTGACACAAATGCAGAGACAAAATTTTGGAGAAAACACTTTGGAGACAAAATGCTTGGAGAAAAAGCTTTGATTTCATTCAAAATATTTTTATGTACGTAAAAACTGCTTTGAAGAAAACTGCTTGAAGAAAAAGTTTGTGAAGAAAACTATTTGATTTCATTCAAAATTGATATGTACGTGATGCCAAGAATGGTTTTTACAAAATGCCCGGCGGTTTTTACAAAATGCCCGAAGGTTTTACAAGATGCACCGGATCTCGTGATCATTGATCTTCCACGCCCGAACAAAGAAGAAAGAAAGGTGTTAGAAAAGAAAGAAAGGTGAAAAAAAAAAAAAAAAACAGACATGCAAACCTGGCTCATCTCTCAGCCCATTCTAAAAAACCGGTCAATTCTCGACCTTCCTCCTCATCCTCTTCCTCCCCCTCCTCCCTCCTCTTCCTCCTCCTCCTCTTCTTCAGAGATTCATTCTCTCTGCTTCGTGGTCAAGCCAACCCGAAGCAGAGCGGTTTCATGCTCTTGGGAGGACATCTCCTCCTCTTCCTCCAACTCCTCCTCTTCCTCCCTCTTCCTCCTCTTCGTAATCGAGGGATCAGAGAGGAGCTCAATTCCTCCTCTTCAAAATCAGCATCATCCTCCTCGAATCGGAATCGAGGAGAATTGGGCAAGGAAATCGATGAGCGGGGAAGAGAGGGGTTTTTCAACCCGACGCCCTTTGACGAGACCTCGGTTCTTCATGAAGCGCCGAGGCGAACGCCCATGGCGGGAAAAAAAAAAAAAAATTGGGACGTAATGGTCTTGAGAGCTGAACCGGATTTATATAGGGTTAATTAGCTCTTAGCGTGAATAATTAATTGCCTCAAATAACACGCCAGCGCATTTAAATTCCCGCCAGCTATATTATCTAGGTATATTATTATGGATAATAAATTCTCACGCCTATTAGTTATATGTCTTTTTTCAGATCATATATCCAAATTTTCGATAATTAAAATTTGATATATTTATATAAATGTCATTTCCTTGTTGTTGCCATGAAAAATTTTGTTTTAAATGATTTCGCTTACATACCATTGTTATTATTATATTAAACCTATTTCCAAGGAATTTCTTTGCTTTTAAAAAAAATTTGATTTACCTCTACATATTCCATAAATGTAACGATTTTTTTATCTTATGGTGTAATAATTTTTCTTACTCATTGACTAAAAAGGGTGCAATTTGCCTAGGTCAATGGTGCCCCTCCAACTCAAGATGGTGAAAAGAGCAATATCAATGAAAACCAACTCCTAGCAAGAATGTTGAAGAAAACAATTAGTCCTCTATAGTAGGGTGCAATGGAGGAACAAGAAGGTGAGAATCATGCACAAGTGCAACAAGGAAATAGTAGGCCAAGGAGTCATTGTGCTAGCGCATCCCCGGTCAAGCCGCTAATGATGAAAGGCTAGGGGAAGACAATATTGGTATTGCAATTTCGATGTTGGAAGACAACCGAAAGGTAAAGGTTTGGGTGACAAGGAATGTTTTGGTTGTGTCAAGCAATTGGAGGTTCCTTGCATCATGGCATGGCCTATAAGTAGTGTTCAATTTGTGGAGGATTATATTTTTCCAGAGCCCGAGGTTGTTGGGGACAATGATTGTCTTGATATTGATCCATTGGCGCTGGAACTCTAAACCTAGGCAAAAGGGGAGAAGTATCGCTTGCCGACATTATCCTAGCAAAAGAGCCAAGTTGATTAGTGACACCAAACGTGAGACAATGGTGAAGGTTAGGGGCTCGATTGTTGTTGAGTGATTGTATGCAATTCTTCACAATAGAACAATTGGTGGAAGCAAGAGCCACTTTTCAAGAGTACATCGCTGATGAGAGGAGGACCTACATGTACACAATCTTCGAAAGCATGCACTTCAAGATGAAAGAAACCCAAACAGAAAAGATACCCTTTGCTAGGCAAATGGATATGTGCAAAAGCATGGCGTAGTATCCATGCAATTCCAACTTCTTCATGGCATAATTGGCAAAAAAAAAAAAAGCAGAGGGGAACAGTGATTGTTTTTACATGGAAATAATGGTTTGTTGAGACCAACAGCCTAGGACCCCGGCCGCCGTGGGAGATATTTGAAAAATATATTGATTTCAATGCGTAGTCTATGCCACACAAAAGCGTAAGGGATGAAAAGGGAAGAGCAGCTTGTTGAGAAAAGGTTGCCATCACATTGTACTCAAAAAGAGTATTTTGAAGAAGTGAATTCCCTACTTCGAGAATTGGGAATTCTTCCAATATCCCAACCTAGCTTTAGTAGGTTATGGAAGAAGCATTTCAATCATGTCACCATAGCAACTTCAAAAACAACTTTGCAAAGTGCAATTTATGTGCTAAGTTGAAGGAGACTCTTGATAAGACTGCGGCAACCTAGTCAAAGGGCTAGGATAAGGGAGCATATGAAGGACCAACTATCATGTAGATCATGTTATTGGATGTGGAGGACTTTATCCGCATTGGAACCCAATAACTATTTATGTATTATACATGACAAGATGGACCAGCAAAAGACTTGTCTTCCACAATTCAAGTACATACCAAAGTCATGTGGAAGATCATACCCTTTACGCATCTCAATGATCGGGGCAATCTTGCATGGGCGTAATCAAACCTACTATGGCCATTTTAGTTTGGAGTTGTGGAGTGATGGTCCAGATTTTCATATTGGGAGTATCATGAGGTGTTTGAGAAACTATGAAAATGGATACAATGGTCACCTCCGTGACCTTACAGCCTAGCCGTGCACTACATAGAGCATTGTTAGATGGAAACCCTAACAATATTGAAAAGTTCAAGAAGGCAAGGTTTAGGAAGCATGGGTCTAATGAACATGTTGGAGCTTCAACTTCACGCATAAACCTCAAGATCTACCCAAAAGGTTTCTCTTGCAACTTGATAATTGTGTGGCCAAAATAAGAACAGTGGATGTTTTCTTTTCCTATCCTACTTAACAAACCGTGGGGATATTTGAAAGAGTTAATTTAGGGTTTCTTATGCCCGGCATACCCATGAGGATGTGGATGCATTATTTGGCAAATATAGTTGTATATCAAGCAAAGAACAAAGGACCAACTTTCCTAGGCTAATGGAAATCTTGCATGAATGCACTACTCCAAACCCTATAGCTTCTCCTCATAGAAGAAGTGCCCGATTGGAAGAGCTTTGTGGATGGTTATACATTGGATCTTGAAGGTCATTCCGTGCCTCCTCGCAGTTCACTTTTTGGGTGAGAGATGGGATTCCAATCTTCCAATGGAAGATGAGACCTTCAGAGGATGAGTGGAGAGGAGGGGAGGAAATATGGCGTAGAGATGAGAATGGCAAGCCTATGATACCTCTAGGTCAACCAAAAGCTTTAAAACCCATCAAGAAGTGAAGCAATTGGGATTGACTAAGGAAGGAATCCAAGACTATATAAAGCATTGGCAAAACCAATCCGTGATGACACCAACCCGTGCCTTGGTGGCTTATCGGAAGAAGGTGATTAACCCGTTGGGGGGAGATAGACACATCCTCGATGAATTGAAAGAAGGGTGGTTGCCTAAAACTAGGTGGAAGACCTTAGCGTGCCGAGGATTTTGATGACACCGTAAGTAGCATTCGCAAGCAATATGCTCCTCCTCCTTCCGACAAACACTATGTTGGTCCTAAGAACAATAGGCCAAAGTTTCTAGGCATGGATGCTTATGAACCTTCCATCGACTTGGAATGCCACCAATTTGTGGTAGTAAAGCCGCCAGATTTAGATACATATCCAAAGGTGGTTGGGGTTCACTATCTCCGATATTTGCAAAGAAGAAGGTAATATTAACTTCAACCATAAATGGGTGGAATGGTGGTGTCCAAAGGCATCGCTTGACCAACGATCGGATAAAGAAAGGTACTCGATTGTTGGACAAAGAAATGGAGGAGAAACCGAAAGTGATCCCGATCTTTGGCTAGACTATGAAAGTGTTTTGTACTCATGGACTCCAAACACTATTCCAGCTAGAAATGCGAGAATTACAATACCTCGTGATGTCGAAGAAGGCTATGATATCATTGGGGTGCTTGAAGAAAGTTGAATAACTATGTAAATTTTGTTATCACGCTTTTATGATATGGTGCTATATTGTGAAATATTGACTATTTTGTAAATAACATGATATTACGCTTTCATAATTTTGAGGTGAAATGTGTGAATTTGAATATGCTACTAAAAACATGCAATATGAAATTTGTCCCAAAATTAAGACATAAACCCAATTTAATTGAATGATGGTTATAATCCAAAGATGTGATGGTATATATACTTTCATCTTGGTAACTAACCACTTTTCGTGCATGTTGGTCATCCATTTTCATTAACCTTTTATAAGTTTAGATAAGGTGTGAAGAAAACTAACAACTTATACTTAAAACAAATGCTCTTCATGTTAAGCCACAAGGTTATTATAGGTTCATCCTTAGACGTGTATTTGCACCATAGATTAGCCCAAAGTTAAGTGCAATGAGCCTTTAGCCTCTTGTTGACTACATTTGATTGTTTAGAAAGCATACATTAGAGAGTTCCTTATTCACAAGTTCCCTGCACAATTGATGGCATTGCAGTCTACTAGATTAGTGTCAGATATAAGGTTTAGACTAACTTTTAAAAATGTATGACTACAATAGCACCTCATGTAATGCACACACGACTAGTAATATATATTATAAGAAATTTTTGGGTTGCCCCAGGGGGGCAAACCCTTGTTTATGTGGGTTTAGAGGCATATCCAAGTATATACCAGTATATGCTTAAGATATGCTGCTGACTGCTCAAAACTGGCTGCTGCCAGTAAACTGGCGGTCAGCCCTGTTGCGGGTTGGATCGGATCTATTTGGATCATAAGAAACTGCATATAATGCAGATTGAAATAGTTGTGTTAATCCAGTTCCGACCATAATATATCGCCCATCTGTTACAGCGTTGCTCACGACAGAATGCAGAGCTTGGATTTGTTTGTCTAGCTCTTGCTCTACAAACCAGAATTGGTTTTCGCATGCAAAACGATTGATCTTAACTGATCTAGATCGATAATCTGACCAAAAGGATTCTCAAAGCTTGATTCTTCATGGTCGTATTTATGTTGGAGCTTCCAATCAAAATATGATCTACATAGACAACAATCTCCCTTTCAGAGCAAAGGGATCATGCTCAAATTTTCTTTGAAACAGAAACATCAAATATGCAAGGCTATGGCTGCAGAGATCGAAGCCACACAAAGCCCAACTCCAGTTTCCGGAGCGGCTTCTTCAATGGTCCCTATTTGAGCTCCAATTTACCCCCCTGCATCTAAAGACCTCCGCCCCCTTCCATGTTTCCCTCGCTTGTCTAAACCCTTTAATTGAACCCCAGAACAAACCTTATCTGGACTCTTTTGTATGGAAAGAGAGAGTGCTTTTTTTGCTTATCATTATTAGAATAAGATCGATAATTAGTTATCAAGATCGGAGGAGTAATCGATAATTAATTATCAAGATTTCCTCCAAAGATCGATAACTAATTATCAGTACTTGAAGTATATTGAAACTAAGATTGGCACAAGATTTCACTTAACCAGCATTCACAATTTTTTTTAAAACATGTAATCATTATCAACATGTAATCAAGACCAATTATGTACAACAAGCACTCAATTATGTACAATTTAAAATCAGACGCCTTCAATCCATAGGCCTAACAGCTAAAAATTATTAATGTTGCAACCTATTAAAAGTAGAGGTCTTTTGGCATCAACATTCTCGCAACTTTTGTAAAACATTGGTCGCGACATTGAGTCGCATCTTCACCAAAATTCAAGACACTATGGGCTTTTCCGCATCTTTTCAACCATCGAACATGAGGAATGATTGTTGCATTATTTTCCAGAACCATTGTTTACCTTATCGGGCCGCTTACTTTTTGAAGGCATTTCCACCATCGCAAAATGCTAAATTGATCACGCAGTCATGAAAAGATCGCTTTCCTTGGTCAAATGCAAAGAAGTTGTCATCTTGAGTAATCATAGCAGTGTTATTTTGGTGAACCTGCATGCATAATTATAAGAAAAGAATCCCAAACCAATAATATACTATAACTACATACCTTCTTCTTCACAACCTCCTCATCTAGTTGCCTCATCTTCTCCAATGACTCTTCAGAACTTTCAGCTTCTTCCACCAAGAACTAGAGCTTGTCGTGATAGCTCTCATTTGGACATCTCCACTTCTATCATATTTTTTTAAGGTCTCTGTTCTGCTATGTCCTGTCAAATCCTTTAAGTATACATGAGGAGTTCCAATGAAACAGCCACCACAAATACCATAATGACGCAAGTCATTATTTGTTACTGAAAAACCTAAAAAAAAAAAAAAAAAATCAGCAAAAAAATAAGTCCAACATAGTAAGACAAAAAAAGACACTACAAAATACCTGCAATCTTCGTACAAACATTTCCAAGCAGCGCAAGATTATGAATTCCAAGATTTCCCCGCTGATACCATACATCATCACTGGCAGGTTGGTTGATAATAGCAAGAAATAAGTGTCGTTTGTCAACATCCTCATCATCTTTAAATGGAGGTAACTTCTTGTAATATTGAACAAATGTTTCGTACAAATCCTTATTAATAAACTCATACACCTTCACTGGATTTCTTTTCGTGGCTTCATCACAATGGTCCAAATCAGGGTGGTGAGTCTTGCTTGCGCGTTGGAGGAATCTGTAGATATCAAAAACACTATCAAAAGAATTACTTGGCCATTAAAAAGGAAAAAACACAAAATGCTTACTCAATGTAACGGCCATGAGCATCCTCAAGAAATTTAAAGTCATTGTACATTAATTTCCATGACTCTTCACGAACTCGAATGAAGAATCGCAGACAATACAAACCGACTCGCTTTGAAAGTCCCTTTACCATAATTTGGTGCAAAATGTTGGTCATTTAGAAACTTCATAACTATCTCATCTGTGAGTTTGTTCTCCACATGAGGCCTTGGCACATTTTTGCTTGTACCATGCCTCCCTCGCATAAAAAATCGAAAAGTAGAGAATTTTGTAAGATAGTGGTACAAACCAAGTTGAATGATAACAAACCGCTAATCAACTACTTAACCGATAATTTATTGCAAACTTAATTATTAATCAACTACAAAGAACATAATATAACTACTAAATGAATGATATCTACATTTTAAAATACTCACTTAAAAAATGGGTGTTTTTTAATTTGAACTGCCTCCTCAATTATTCCTCGTTTCTATTCATTCGAGCCTCCCTTCCTTCATTTATAATAAGGCCAAAGTTAAACAAAGATTGTTTTGATCGTTGCACCTAACAAAACAATAATTTATGACTAAGGAATTCACTTTCATTTATTTATGCATACCGTGAGTATAAAGAACCATCTTCTTTTCAAGACTTGTCAATAAAGAACTTGATTTCACCACCAAGTTGTTGATACCTATCGTGGCCTATATCTTGCAATTTTTCTTCCACATTTATAATGCCAAGTTTTCTCCATGCATAAAACCTCCACAAGTTATTTAGAAAAAGGTTAAGATCCTAAATATCAATATCAAAAAAACTCATAACCTCAACTTTCCTCCACAGATATTGTAGATCTTACAGTATTTTTGTTCACATTTCAAGACAACTTCCATTGCATTTATGTCAAGCTCAAAGAAACTAAAACAAAAAGAAAGAGAGGATTCAATCATATACACCATAAAAACTAAAACAATCAAACGAGAATGACCTGCTGACGCTTCTTCCCTTTCTTTGTCACATTTGTTTCAGGCTGTTTATGATAGACTGTATAAATCACAAAACAGCACAATCATTTTCGTCCTAAAAACACTAAAACATCCAAAGTAATATAAAATCTTACCTTCTTTCGCTGACTTTGAGAAGGAAGGCGGATTGCTTGCAGATGGCATGATATTTTCGTCCATTCTAGGTAGAACAAGAGCATTTCTTGAAATCTCAGCTACTGGATCATTAAGGGATGCAGATGGCATGATATTTTCGTCATTTCTAGCTAGAGCACCAGATTTCTAGAAATATCAACCACCGGATCTCAGAATTTGATCTTCAAAGCCAAGACCGAAGATGGATGCTCTAAATTCATGCCATGGCTCTAGCAACGCCGCCGTTGTTCGGCCGGACGCTGCCATCGGCCTTTAATGTCATGCCTTTGTTGCTCGACCGACCATCGCCGGGCCGGGCCGCCTCGCCGCCCCTCCAAAACGTCGAAACCTAAGCCAAGTGAAAATGGCAAATGTCGACCAAAGACCAAAGAAAAAAAAATGACAAATTTTAATGCAGCCCGATAAGGCGGTTATCAGTCGTCGCTTCTGATGTCACCTTTGATAACTGCCTTGGCCCTAACGGGCCTCAAGAAGTTATCAACGACGATGCACTCGCCCTAACGGCCTCACCGACGCCCGTCGGCCCGACTTGTTGATATAAGAGCAAGTGTCGTACCAGACCTCTCACTTGTGAAAATGAAGGATGTGGAGAAATATTTTCTGCATATTAGACATGATTCATTGTGTCCTTTTAAGCTGTTACCTTGCCTGCAAGGTTGTGAAGCGAAAATTATGCGCGCTTACATGGAGGACCATTGTGCAACTGTGTGTCCCATGAAACTTGTCAATTGTCCTTTTGTTAATATTGGTTGTTCTCGATGGTGCATCGTGGGTCCCTTCGAGAGCACTATTATTTTTGCCGATTAGTAAACATGTCCTATATTTGATCAACTTTGTGCAAAACCATGTAAATGTAACGGGAAATCAAAAGCAACGGCTTTTCCTTTTGGAAAAGGTAAGTTAATAACTCCCATTCTGTTCGTCCAATCTATCTTTACTTATATTTTCTAAGAAAAAGATTTTATCTTTAAAGTTGCTTCTATTAACTCGATTTAGGTAATCGGCTTTACAAGAGAAGGTCAAGCATTGAGTCGTTGAATTTAATAAGCTACTTTAACCGAAGCTAAGTTTAAGAAGCTTGAACAAGAGTCAAGAAACTTAATGCAAATGACTTGTTAAAGGAAGTCCTGCATTTAAGAAATGAGCTACAGTCTATGCGCAAGAGACTAGAATCATAATCACTAAATAAAAGGCACCAACCCCGCTTCCTCGAGAAGCATGTCCAATGTGTATATGCCGCAATGAACATGAATTTGGGAGGTTAGGAATGTATTATATTTACTATTTGTTCGAAATTAAACATATGAAACTCCGCCATATAATCAGTTATAGTCCTTTCACAAAGAATTGTGCCGCATCAACCTTATGACAGAGGAGACTAGCTTAATTTGGTCGCGGATAGATTATGATACCAAAGGGAACATATTGTGAAGAATCATGTACATATTGTGGTTTCTTTATTTGTATCATCAATTTTACTTGCAATAAGATTTCAAATTTATGACGACGAAAACTAAGTTTTATGCTTTATTTTTAACCCGAGGCCAAGTTGGGAGTCAAGTTGTTCCAACTTAAACGCTCATCAATACGCTCTTGCATATGACCGGGTCTACACCATTATTCGATTCCGCCCTCTAGTTTATGCCGATGCAAAATAGGAATACAATCTCTAGTCAATCTTTGAAACTCCCAAATCCTTCAATCTAAAAGAAAAAAATAGGGAAAAATACAGATGAACCTATGTGCAGGGTTTGTCAATGAACAATATTGAAGGTCGTGTTGTATTTCTGCTCTGGCAAGATGACTACGGTTGAAACCAAGACGGAATGGTGTGCCTTCCAATTGGTTTAACAAGCCCACGGTTCAAAATCTATTGATTTTGCTTCGGGATTGTTGCTTCAGATCATAAAGTTCTAACAAGTTCATCGAAATTTTCCCAAATCTATAATATTTTGCTCAAGATCTGTAGAATGGGTTGAATTTTACATGGGAATGCGTTTAAAAAGTTGCGATCTGAACGGTCGGAAAGGTTGCTTCCAGAGACTGGGGCTCACAGAGGTATTGTGTGGCACTAGCAGCTGCTATGTTTGAATGACCTAATGGTCGAAATGTGCGGCTTTAACATCATTCACAAAAAATTGCGCCTAGAAACAGAGGAATTTTAATAACTGCCCACGAAATGGCCAATTTGAATTAACGTGGCAAAGACAGATAATTTGTGAAAACCTAGGTAAAATGGATTGGATTGAGCCTGGAAATAAACGGTGCAAACTTGCAACAAGGCATGGGCGGAGTGAAAGTAATGTGCAGAGTTTGAGGGTTAATTTAGATGCGGATTTGGCTGTTGATTAAGATAACAGTTGCAGTTTAGCAGAGAAGCATCTATGCATGTTCAAGTAATTAAAAATTGTGACCATTCTATCTAGTGATGATTCAACATATACAACTGTGAAATTTGGAAATAGTAATAAACATTTGCTTGAAATTACTGTTAAAATCCATCAATTTTATAAGGCAGAATATGTTTCGTGGAGCGACGCGGCTAACTTCCTGCCAGCAGAACTTTCATATCCCTGTTTTTTGCAAGCGCATCCTCTGCTTTTGTGCTCAAAACTGTTTTTGCATTTGCATCTCTGGTTTACTTGTTTCGATTCTGGCATTGCTCTTAGGCTTTTCACTTCTTCAATAAAAAATAGTATTGCAGTTTTGTTTCTTCCCACGCATGGGGTTTCCTAAACCGCAGATTTGTCCTTCTTCTTTTTGCTCTAGCCTAGCACAATACTTAAATGCTTTCAAGTTTTCGGGTATTTTGCACCAAACATTGCTAGGTATTTTGTAGCTTTGGTTTTTACCGCTTATTTTGTTCTTGGCAATGTGTCATGTGGCTATTTTCATCAAATTTATGCCTATGGGAAGCCAGAAACGGATTACCCTTTGTTTATCTTTGCCCATCATCGTTCGAGCTAAGTCAGTTTCATTTCTTCCTTCTATCTTCTTCGCCATAGCCGTTGAAACGGATTACCCTTTTTGTTTATCTGGCTGTTACTTGGACCTCGTGAGATTTGCCCAATTTTTTTAGGATTTTTTCAACCTCACCATTTCTTCCTTTGATTTTTAGCTACCCATTTGCCTAATATCGCACTCATCACCCGTTGTTGATTTCAATCAAAACATCATGTTAGGAAACCGAGCAAAATTTGTCAAATTGAAATGAACCCTAGCAAGTTTATACATATCAAATGATCCAAATACCATATTTCTCAAATTTAAATAACCTCCAAAAAATTTCTCAGATTCAAATGGTCAGGAACAAGTTTTGCCAACTTGAAACTTTCGTGAGCAAGACTTCTGAAATTCATGTAATCTAGGGCAAAGTTTTTGCAATATATCAAAAAAAGATAATCGCCAACAACTACAACAGCTAAGGTTACAAATGGTGATTCACTATGCAACCCTTTCAATTTATAGAATTGAGTGGAATAGATGTTTTGAAAAGCTTAATCACCCAATTGTTAATTCTATGTTAATCACCCAATTGTTAATTCTATGTTTGAGCCTCAACCAAGAGGGCATCTGGGCAAGGAGGCGGCCTGCCTTAATCTTTTTAGGAACCATGTAAGAGTTTTAACCACATAGTGAAAAAACTAAGCAAAATTTGTTTACGCAAGCATAGGCTACAAGTTCATGTCATGCGGTCTATATACAACATAATGATTGAGACAAGCACGCTTGATCAAATTATTTTGTTAATGCCATAAATTTAAATACATATCATTGCCATGATGGCAACAATATATTCACACCCCCCGCGGTGAATATGCACCCAAACCAAAGGGGTTTAAGGGGATTTTAATTTAAATGTGTTGGACTCAATGGTTGTGTTAATTAATGTCAATGGTAGTTATATGTTGGTTGTTAATGTCAATGGTTGTTATGTGTTGGTTGTTATGTGTTGGGGGTTTAATTTTTATATGTTGGATGTTAATGGTTTGTGTTGCCAAAAAAAATTTGGCCCTTCAGGCCTTAGGGACGCCACCCTCCCCCTAATACAAAAAATTTAGAATTCGTGACCAGAAAAAAAAACTAGAATTCATTTGAGGCTTTCATCACCGTAGCTTTTGAATTTGATCACAATAAAACAAATAGAACATAAGTAAAAGTTACCATAAAGATAGAGCAGATTGATCCCATTATTCCGAAAAGTCATAAAGTTTGCAACACAAAGAAAACCCCCGTTATTTATGTTACATATTGTTACTCGCTACAACTATTTCTTTTTTCACAATGACACCATTGTTTATCAATCCATATGATTTTGATGCTCCATCTCTAGCTTAAAGGTAATACATGATTCATCTTATGGTTCGATTAAAGTTCCAAACCTACAATATAAATGCATTCTTGTGGCCACCGCTTGACCGGGATTTATGCGGACATGGAAAAGGGCATGGAATAATCCTACTGCTGCGTGCATAAGAATCCATTTGTTGATTGAAGTAAAGGTCGGGTCGCTATGAACAATCCGGCAGCCAGAATATCCAAGAGTTGGAAGGAAACAGAGGGCCTAAACTTGAATGGCAAAGAAATATTAGGAAGGAAACAAAAGGGGATTTTGCAAGCACTACATTGTAGAATCGTGAAACCAATACCTTGTAAAAGAAAACATTATGCTAACTGAAGAAACATTAAGAAACAAATACCTTGTAAGTGTGAGCAAAAATCCATCTCGTGGTAGTAAAATCCACCCGCAATAAGAATCAAAGAGGGCAAGTACACATGCATATGCACACATGCACACACATGCACATGCACTTGCATTTGCACTTGCACATGCACAATACATATGCACATGCATATACATGCACATGCACATGCACATGAACGTGCACATGCACACACATGCACATGCATGTGCACATGCACATGCATACACATGCGCAGTGTTCATGCACAAACACATGCAGAGAAAGACAACAACCCTCGGATTGTTCCAACCAACGAAAATCAACGGCCCATAAAGGGTGCACTCTAGAAATACTATTTAGTACACCTCAACGAATACAACAACGAAATCATAGAAAAACCATGTGAAAAAACGTATAAAAATCTAAAACTAACCCCCTGTTATTGTGCTACATATTCAATACAAAATCAGTGTTTGGAATTGAAAGCATTAATAGAGCAACATCTCAAACAGACAATTTGAACCCAAATGATGTTAACTCGAATGTGCATACTTACGTCAAAAAGCTTTGTTTGTCATTACTTTTAATCGCCTTAAATGGTTGAGGTTGAGACATTGAGTTGAATAAAATATTGTATGTGCTCAAAGCAATGTTGACATATGGAATAACAAGATAGGACTCACCCTTTCCAAAACTAGAATAATATTTTAGGAATCAAGGGTGAAATTTTGTTGAAAACATTGACTCAAGCATGATTTAAGCCACTTCACTTTGGTCACGGAGGGCAACCCTCCGCGGCGTAGCACCTTGTTTTTTTTTACTAGCATCTAAATTGCTTAAGCAAAAAAACGAGACTATTTGTAAATTGCTCTAACTCGTAATAGTCACATAGCCGTGGGCGACTCAAGTGAGTAATATTGAATGTAGTCTATCAATAGTTTCAAGCAATTCTCCTATAGAAGGATATACAAAAGGGCTAATACTACCAAGCAGAATGAAGTTTTTTTTTGCAAATTGAACATGTCCATGTGCAAATGATGACTACCTAAATGCATGCGCTTAGAAAGGCCGTAAATTATCTATGGCATCCTTCAATTGCAATAATTGTTCATGAACTAATATTAACCGAATTTGTTAAAAAAGATTTCCGATGAGCCGTGGGCACGAGACCGGAATGCCCGCAATTAACCATATCAAATAATTTCCAATTACAATTGCTGTAGACAAAATTTCGCTCACCTCGGGAAGGGACTCGCAAGAGACACAAAACCGCCGATAGGCTTGTCATTCATCTAGCAACAAGATACAATGTGTGGTAAAATCCGAATGGGGAGCTGACCATAGGAACAATGTCTAGCTACCCCATAATGAAATAGGAAAATATGCAAGGTAAGAGAGAGGACAATGGCACAACTTCATCTGGATAAAAACTCCGCTCTTCGTGTTTTCGAGGAAAACCCTAATAAGAAATGGTCGCCAATGGCCTCGAGGATGCCTTGAAGAGCAAGGTAGGAAATTGGTGAAGCCAGCCCCAAACGCGATCCACGCCATGGAATGTGTGAAACCCGGAAAAGGGAGAAATGCCTAGAAAGTACCCGCTAAACGCTAAGAAAAATAGGGTACAACCATGGTAGGCAAGCACCTCCTAAGAAAGAAGTCCCCAAAAAGCAAAAAACACCCATTAGACGTTAGAAACCGCGAAACAAACATATATAGAAATAGAAAACATCACCGAGAGGTGGAAAAAGAAAAATAGCATCACCAACAGGTGGAAAGAAAAATAGCATCACCAACAGGTGGAAATCATCTAGCATCACCAACAGGTGGAAATCATCCAAGCATCACCCAATGGGTGGAAAAATATACAGATATAGCATCACCCATAGGGAGAAGAAGAGCCATCCCATGGGTGAAGAACAAACCATGTGAAAAGAGATATGCATCACCCCCTCAAGGTGGAAATAAAACAAAGATCACGGCGGGTGGAGAAATAATGCGCATGATGCCTAAAAAATTAGAGAAAATCAAACATGCATGGCAAAGAACGCAGGCAAGCCAAGACAAACAACAAGCCCCCCAACGATAAAAAACATATGAAGAAGAACATAGCAAAAAGGAGATAGCAGCACCCGTGAGGGTGGAGAAAAGCCACCCAATGGGTGGAGAACAAAACATGTGAAAAGAAATATGCGCCACCCCTCGAGGTGGAAATAAACAAAGATCACCCGCAGTGGGGGATAGCATCACCGTAGGGTGGAGAAAAGCCGCCACCCAACGGTGGAGAACAATCATGTGAAAAGAAATATACGCCACCCCGAGGTGGAAATAAAACAAAGATCACCCACGTAGAGAATAATGCGCATGATGCCGATGAAAAAGAAAAATATTATTATAGCAACACCCAAGGTTGACACCAACAAAGAGTGCATGAATTACAACATAGATGAAAAAGAGAGGTGCTCCCCCACCCAGCGGGGTATGAGAGGGAGGGAAGCAACGAGAATGGAAGAAGTGTCCGGTGAGAAGACGCCGATAATCGGTCCCGAATGGAGAAGCCTCTTTATATAATGGTTCATCCTCGCTTGTAATGACGCATCCGGGATGGCTCTGATCGACGCGATTCGGGAAGGGACTCGCAAGAGACACAAAACCGGCCGACTACCGAGAACTTCCTAAACTATAAGCCCAGCCACGCTAAAACCTCCAAGTGTTGAGTCGGGTCAATGGCATGTAGCGAGAGGAGAAGAAGAGGAGCCAGCCGACCGCGGAGCGAGAAGAATTGGAACATATAGAAGGCACCGCCAAGCCGCATGTGAGCGATTAGTAATGAGGAAAAATCAACAATACATGAAAAAGAGAAGATAGTTCACCCGTGAGGGTGGAGAAAAGCGCCACCCAAATGGGTGGAAGAAAAACATGATAAATAGAAATTTAGGCCACCATCGTGGTGGAAATAAACAAAGACCACCCACAAAAAATGGTCCAATAGAAACCCATGTCACAAAATTGCAATGGAGTGCTGAAACGCAATATTTGGCATATCCGCATAGCCAAATAGCAAATATGATGTATAATGATAGCACAATGCGCCATAAAAAAAGAGCTCAATAGCTAGCTAGAAATGAATTCCCCAAGAAATGATGCCTAATGATAACACAATGCACAATGCACAATGAGAGCACAATGTACAAAGGAAAAAGATCTCAACAACCAGCTAGAAATGAATTCCCCAAGACAAAGAATTAGGCGGTGACTCTCACCGCATAAAATTAGAATGCTTCAAGATAATACCCTCATGGACAATAACTCAATATCCATACATCTAGAGAAAGATAAGCATCAAAAATAAAAATGATCCAATAGAAACCCATGTCACAAAATTGCAATGGAGTGCCAAACTATTTGGCACATCCGCACACATCTAAAGAGCAAATATGCAAATGATGAATGATAGTGCCGAAAACGTGAACCGATAAGAACTTCAAGAACATGACGCCAAACCGCACTTCCTTGCCAGGATATGTGTGCGATGAATGAGGGAGGAGGAGATTGAGGTAGAAGGGCAGATATGTCAAGACAAATTAAGAGGAAAGTCTAGAAGGAAGGTTTAGTTGAGATGAGCACAAAAATTAGAAACAAGATAATATGCACAACGACTCAAGATACTCCACATCTAGAGAGAAAGATAACATCAAAAATAAAAAATGGTCCAATAGAAACCGATGTCACAAAATTGCAATGGAGTGCCAAACGCAATATTTGGCACATTCGCACATAGCTAAATAGCAAATATGATGTATAATGATAGCACAATGCACAATGATAGCACAATCCAATCGCGGAAAAAAGATCTCAACGGCTAGCCAGAAATGAATTCCACGGCAAATGATGTATAATGATAGCACAATGCACAAGGATAACACAATGTACGTTGAAAAAGATCGCGAACAGCCCGGCTAGAAATGAATTCCCAAGACAACTAGAATTAGGCAGATAGCACCATGCATTAGAATGCTCCAAAGATAATAATACCTCATGCACAATAACTCAATATACTCCACATCTAGAGAAAGATAAGCATCAAAAATAGAAATGATCCAATAGAAACCCATGTCACAAAAAATGCAACTGCATGTAAGAACTTCAAGAACATGACGCCAAACCGCAACTTGCCAAATAGGAGATGTGTGCTATGAATAAGGGAGGAGATTGAGGTAGAAGTGGCGTGATATGCCAAGACAAATTAAGAGGAAAGTCAAGAAGGAAGGTTTAGGTCCGTGCAAGTTAGCAACGAGGAATGGGTGTTGATGTCATAAGAAAATAATACCACATGCCTCCAAAGCCATGACAAATGCCCCAAACCTAATAATACGCTTTACAAACGAGGGACTTAGGATTGAGGAAGAGGTTGTAAACATGTTAGCACAAACAAGAGCAAGGTTAAGATGAAAATTGAGATTAAGGTTAATGTGAATCGTCAGAATCGAAAGCAAAAAAAAATGAGGCTTAAGTAGTCAAAGGTAAGGTTATGGCCAATGAAAAGGAGACGATGGAGGTCAAAAAGTGCCAAGGTCGTGGTGGAGTGCAAGGAGGTGAGTCGGATAGTAGAAAAGGACAAAATGAAAATACAATGACTAGGTAAAGTGACTTGTATGAATAAAGTTAGGGCCATATGTAGGGTCCGGAAATACTAGAGCAAAAAGTAATGGACATGATAAATGAACCATATTACAATTCTCATGAATTCCACT